>JAVSBV010016786.1:0-12269 GCA_033117975.1 Parotocinclus spilosoma | reverse complement strand
CAGTGATGATTTAATTTAATTTGTGATGATTTAGTTTAAACACAGAGCATTCCTAGTGCACTCCAGCTGCTCTTCTCCACTCACACGTGCATGGACAAAAGTATTTGGACTCCCTTTATAATTAGTGATAAATACATGCCATTCATCCTTGTCGTTATTTAAGGGCAATTTAAGCAAAAAAAAATTAGTTTCCCACCATTCAGATATTGGACTTTCACAAATACTATGAACCTTGTTTAACAAACGTGACTATCAGGCGCTTTTTTTTATCCACCCTGGGTGTCTTAAATCGTCACTAACGTGTTGACCCACAGGGCTCTGATCTTGGTCCTCTTTTATTTCCAATTTACATTCTTCCTATGGGCTTTTCCTTTCACTTTATTACTCCACGAGTGTTGATTGTGCTTGATTTATGTTGTTCTATTGTCCGGCGTCCTTGGGTTCTGTAAGAGGAGCTATATATGGTCAGCTTGCTGGTATGGCTGGACGTTGTTTTGCATGTGCTTTAAATGAGCTTCGGGTTAAACGTGATTCTGGAGGTTGCACTCTGAGATGAGATGAGGCATTTGCAAGCGAGTGAGCGAGGGAGGAACGACCGACAGGGCTGAGAGACACCACGGTGAAGATGAAGCGATTCTGTTTTCTTTCTGTCCTGCTGATCCTTTGTGCCAAGGCTGTAGCACAGACGAGGGAATATGTTTACATTACTAATCCCTTGCCTAGGCGTGAGGCTCAGAAGTACTGCAGAAACTTGTATACGGATCTGGCGACGGTCACGAGCGAAGAAGAAAATCACAAGATGATATTCCCCACTTTAGGTACCCAGATTTACGGCTGGTTTGGGCTCCAGAGATCTGATCCGTCATCAGAAACATGGCAATACTCCGACGGAGCGCCGGTGAATTACTATTGTTGGTACACCAACCAGCCTAGTAATGGACAGGATGAAAACTGTGCCAATGCAGGTCCACTGGGATGGAACGACCAGGTTTGTTCGAAGCCTCTTCCTTTCTTTTGTTATAAACGCTTGGTCCTGGTGAACGAGAACAAGACCTGGGACGAAGCTCTGACTTACTGTCGAACCAAATTCACCGGCTTGGCTAACCTGATCTCCGAGCACCAGCTGAACGAAGCAAAAATCGAGACTTTGCAGAACCAAGGATTCAAAGTGTGGACGAGTCTGCGCTTCCTGAATGGACAATGGACCTGGCTGAACAACGAGAAGCTGGGGATCAATGTCAACCTGCCCCAGTGCCCGGTCCGACCCTTCCACTGTGGAGCTTACAACTTCAGGACGGACGCCTGGGAGAACCGGGACTGCAAAGAGAAGCTTTATTTCCTCTGCTACTGACGGTGAGGGATTGAAATGACAGACCTTACAGAATTATTATAAACCAATTTATTATTCTATTTGAATCTTAATCACAACGTTTTGTCTTTCTGAACAGATGGCGTTCCACAAGTGGACCCCAGTACGCAGAATAAACACTCATAACACGGGAGAACTGTTTAAATAGGGCTAGTTAATCAGTGATTAAAGGGAAGTACGGAGTATAAAATACTCTCTACAGTGCTGATATACTCTGAACATACGCTTTCGTTTCTATGGTGTTAGGTCAGGGGATAACTTCGTACTCTATACTTTATTCTAAACTTAGATTTAAGCGTGAATTGATTGTTTTATGCCATAATATACGGGAGTTGGTGCTTTTATTTTATATTAGGCCAGACTTTTTGTTATTGCTTGTTTCACGGATCCGCCGACGATCAAATTTGAATAAAACAAACAAAAAAAGATTTTTTTTTTTTTTGTTGGTATTTCTCGGATCCGCCGCAGCACCAATGGTTAAAATAAAAAAATAAAAATAGAAATAAATATAATAATATTTTTTTATCTTTTTCCACCCTCCGGTGGAGAGCCAACGGTTTTGTTCTGTTCATTAAATTTTTTTCCAGATTCACTTTAATTTCATTGTAGGTTAAATAAATTTTCTTTTTAAATGAAATTTAAAAAATGTTTTTTATTTCTTCCTCTTTCTTCCTCCTTCCTTGTACTAATTCCACATCGTCCTCGAGAAATTGAAAATATTATTATTATTATTATTATATTATTTCTATTTTTTTTTACTCCCTCCTCAGTAGATTCTTAAGTAGAAACATCCGAGGAACAAACAATAATTTCTTCTTATTTAAACTAATATTTATTAGGAATTGACCGATTTTCCACTGCATGTACGCTTTTGTTTATGCTGTTATGTGATCTGTTGGTGTATCCATTAAAATAAAGGTCGTTACTGAGCAGTGTTTGTGCAGTTTGTAAGCAAAATCAGTCAAATAAAAGCATTTCTAATCATAACAGACACTTATAAAGTATAATATTTGATATGATCACTTCATAAATGATCTCTAATGTGACTGGTTTATCTGTTAAGGAATGGATTTGAATGGAAAGTGTCCTTTTTTTAAGGGTATTTAAAGCCTGGCTTGTTTGTTTTCTTTATCATTTGCATTCATTTTCCTTTGACTACAAGCAGGTTCTGATCAGATAGTTCCATGGTTAGTGTTCACGGTTCCATTAGAACCTTTATTGAGTGTTCTGCTCCAGAGGAACCCGGTGCTAAAACGCTTATTTTTCTGCAGCAAATGAATCAAAAGGAGCAAAGATAATAATAATTTTTTAAAAGTCCCATTTTGGGGTTTATTTCTATAGCGCTTTTTATTATTTTATTTCTTTTTAAAGCGGAATTAAGTTATCTAATGCAAAGTTTCAAAGCCGGAAGGATAAATAAATGTTAACAGAGAGAAAATGTTTCAAATAAAACAAATAATCCTAAAAATAGAATGAAATAATGAAGGCAGTTAGTGTTCCTAGCACTGAAAAGCCGAAGGATTCCTGGGAAAGCTATTCAGATATTTATAAAATGTTTTTTATAAATATAAAATAAAACATTTCGAACCCCCCCCCAGCAGTGCCCCGAAAGTTTGTGAACCCTTCACAATTCCTCTAAAACTAAAACATTCTCAGATTTAAAAGTAGGTTAAAAAAAAAAAGAAGAAAAAAAAAAGAACCGAGATCAAAATATTATACTTGTACTTTCACTGGACGAGGAACGCCATCCAGTATTCCACGTCTGTGAGTGGTAAAAGTATGTGAACCCCTGGCATTTAGCAGTGGTTGTGAAATATTAAAATCTACGTTGCATTCCAGATTCCAGCGTAAGAACCTCATTAGATCTGTGAAACACGGTGGGGGTAGGATCTTGCTGCAAACCAGCAGGAATTGGGAATTGTGTGAGGACCTGACCATGTTCCGAACGTTTTAGACGTGTACCGAAACAGCCATGAAGGGTTTAAACATATTTTTTTTGCATGAACATTTACATGTGTAAAGATCCCCACCCCAGATTTTGCGTACACGCCCGGAATGTGCTCAAACACAAACTATATGAGACGTTGTAACACTGCAGACTGAAGTCCTAATGCACTCGGATTTTCCGATTATCTCTGATTATCTGTTAGATCTCCACCTGCTTCCAGTCTCCATCCGCCCACTCCGGACCAAACCCCTCAGCCGAACTTCTACTCCACCTGGATTCCTGTCCTCTTTTCTTCTCAGTACCGACCAGGCTGGTTAGAAGGTGTTCTCCAAACAACAAAACGACATGTTCTGGTGGGTCCTTCTCTGAGATCGAGCCAGGTCTTGTTATTTTAGTGTCCTTGCTCCTGGTTGGAGGAAGGAGCTTCCTACCAATACCAATCATATCTAGGATCTTCCTTCTGCTGCACCTGCTGTTGGTCCATCCAGCACTTTCATTACGTTTGATCTGAAGTCCTTCTGACCACAGTCCAGTCCAGTTCCCTTCCAATCCAGTCCAAATAACATTGGGATGCCCCTGACCTCTGCTCGACTAAAGGCCATTTTGGTTTGACTTGCAAATCGGGGCCACTCCTTTAAGGCCCTTCTGCACTGCTGCTTAAAAAGCTTAGACACCTTCACCTTCGTTTGTCCTTGTATTAATGACTTTATGGGTCCTGGGAATGCAGGAACCATGGGAATGTCTGGGACACACGGCACTGGGGACGTAAGCGTGTAGTCATTTGGAAAGAAATGACTCTGGGAATGAAGAACTTGGAGCATAAAGCCATGGGAGCACAGGGTTCTGGGAACGCAGGGTTCTGGGAATGCAGGGTTCTGGGAGCACAGGGTTCTGGGAACGCAGGGTTCTGGGAATGCAGGGTTCTGGGAACGTGGGGTTGGCACTGAAGATGGGGAATATCTGTGAACTTAATGCACTCGGAGAGAAGACAGGACCCTGGAAACATTAGGAACTAGAAACATCAAAAAATCTAGCACAGGGCCCTGGGAAGACTATTTTTTGGAAAGCCAGGGTCCTGGAGACATAATTCTGCCGGGACACATGGCTCAGAAATGGAAGTCCAGGACTCTGGGAGCACAGGACCCTGACAAAATGGGACACGGGGCTCTGGGAACATGGGAACTTTTGGACAAATGGCTCTGGGAATAAAAGACTGAACACAGAGTTCTGGGAATGCTGGACTCTTGGATTATAGGACAATGGAAATAAGGGACTTTTGGAAAACTAGGACCCTTGGAACACTGGGAACATTATAATCTGGGAACATGGAACATTGTATACATGTGGCTCTGGGAAGACTGGGTATTTGGGAATACTGGACAGTTGGACGCATTAGGAACTAGAAACATAAAAACATCTAGCACAGGGCCCTGGGAATGCTGGACTCTTGGATTATAGGACAATGGAAATAAGAGACTTTTGGAAAACTAAGACCCTTGGGACACTGGGAACATAATCTGGGAACAAGGAGCTTTGGGATGTATATGGAGTATTTGGGAATACTGGACAGTTGGAACAAATGGCTCGGGTATAAGGGACTCTGGGAACATAGGACTTGGATCTGGGAATACAGAACTCTGGGAACATATATGCTGAAAGGGCAAAGGGATTGATGTAACACAGGGCTCCGGAAACAAGATACTCTGGAAAAACAAGAGCCTTAATACACGGGACTATGGAAACATAATAAACTGGGAATGCTGGAACACATGGCTCAGCAAACATAGGATTATGGAAATCCAGGACTCTGGGAGCACAGGACTATGTAAAATATGGGACACGGGGCTCTGGGAACATGGGAACTTTTGGACAAATGGCTCTGGGAATAAAAGACTGAACACAGAGCTCTGGGAATGCTGGACTCTTGGATCATAGGACAATCCAAATAAGGGACTCTGGGAAAACTGGGAACATTATAATCTGGGAACAAGGAGGTTTGTATACATGTGGCTCTGGTAAGACTGGGTATTTGGGAATACTGGACAGTTGGAACAAATGGCTCGGGACTCTTGGAACGTAGGATTTGGATCTGGGAATACAGGACTCTGGGAACATAATTCAGTCAGAATACAGGTCTCTGGGAACACGGGACCATGGGAATAATAGCGCTCCGGGAATACACAAATTTGGGAACATATATGCTGAAAGGGCAAAGGGATTGTTGTAACACAGGGCTCCGGAAACAAGATACTCTGGAAAAATAGGATCCTTGAAACACGGGACTATGGAGACTGGGTATTTGGGAATACTGGACAGTTGGAACAAATGGCTCGGGTATAATGGACTCTGGGGACATAGGACTTGGATCTGGGAATACAGGAGTTTGGGAATTTAGGATTATTATTGGAATATTATACAGTGGGGGAAATGTCTTCTGGATTCTGATAAACAGAATGGGAACACTGGGCTTCTGGAACAACGGGGTGTGGGAACGTCACAACTGTAGTCACGCAGAACTCCAAGAACATGGTGGCCAAACATAACTCTTGGACCAATTAGGGGAAAAAAAACCAGGGGTCTGGACTGTGAGATGGGTTGAGAATGAGACACCTTTGAGCCCCACTCTGATCTTTCCCTGATCCTATCAGCACTGGTTGGTTCAGATTAGCTCCGACTTCTCAGAGCGAAGGTCACATGCAACCCGAGAGCCAAAGTCCACGGCAGGCATTCAGAGCCGGACGGCAGCCCGTTCCTGCGTTCAGACCGATGTCAGCATGAAGAGACGACTCCTGCTGGTATCTAACTCCACTCTGCATGGAGGAGGATATCTCCAGCACTGTCAGCAGCAGATACAGGACTTCTTTGGAAGGTAAGTTCTCCAGATCAACCGATCTCGTTAGGATTCGCTGACGCTGACGCTGTGTTTTAGGGCAGAGGGAGGTTTGGACATTTAGGGCTCGAAGATCGTTGGAAAACAAACGGAAATGAGTCAAGATAAGACACTGGACTGTGGACCAGAAGGTCCAGGGTTCAAATCCAATCTTAATCAAGCTCTTACGTTCACAAATACCTCTTAAAACTTTACTGTACCCAAAAACACCCTGTGTTATAACCACGCCCACTTCTTACAGGTCAAAAAAAGGACTGTTAGGAGAAACAGGTCCAAAAGCAAGGCTCTATCGTGGTCCGGGGTGGGGTCAGGACCCTTGGTTAAAGGTCATTAAGGCGTCTGCGATGCAGCATTAATGCAGAAAAGTACACCGAGATTTTAGAGCAACATAAACGCCGTCTAAGACGCCGTCTTTAGCGGGGACGTCCCTGCATCTTATGTAAAAAAAAAAAGACCAATCAGAAACAGTTCGGACCAAAACTCAAGGTTCCAAGACCGAGTGCAGAAGAACTCCTAAGCAACTAAAGGTCTGTCCCGATCTAGGGTTTGGACCTTCTGGTCCAGAGGTCAGTACCTTGCACGGCAGAGGTTACCAGGAGAAAGCCACCTCGTAGCACCTGCGAAACACGCTGGCGGTAGTATGGCGGCTTGAGGACGTTCATGTTTGTCTCAGGCAGGTGAAGAGGATCTTGTTCGTCCCTTACGCCCTCCACGACCGAGACGCTTACACCGAGACCGCCAGGGACAAGCTGAAGAGCCTGGGTTCGAGTCCCACCGTTCTTACCACCATCTTACGTCCACTCACACGCTGGTACCGATGGGTGATGGGTGATGGGTGTACCTTCTCCGTATTGCAGGTTATGAAGTTGAGAGCGTTCACGAGGCCAAGGACCCGGCGGAGGCGGTCCGGAAAGCGGAGGCCATATTTATTGGTACGTACAAACACACACACAAACACAAACACACAAAGTGAACAGAGCTTGTTATTCTGGACGTTGTGTTGCCTCCAGGAGGAGGAAACACCTTCCGACTGCTCAAAGCTCTCTACGATAACAACTTGGTGATGGAGATCAGGAAAAGGGTGCTTCAGGTGAGGCTCAAGTGCCAACCGGACCCCAAAATACCCATCTGGGGCCTACCGCGAGGCATCCGCGCTACGTGGCCGGCCCTTTGCGTAGTGAAAGTGTTTCTGTGCTTCCCTACAGGATGGAGTTCCGTACATGGGTTCGAGTGCAGGAACCAACGTGGCCACCATCGGCATAAACACCACTAACGACATGCCCATCGTTTACCCGCCCAGCTTTACCGCCATTGGCCTCGTCCCATTCAACATCAACCCTCACTATCTCGACACGGACCCTCGCAGCAAGCACATGGGGGTCAGTATTTGATGGGGCGCCAATACTTTTTGACTAAACCCTCACGCAGGCCCCTCGTCTAGACAGCCATGGCTGAGGGGCATTAACCGTCCAGATATTTATGGTGGTTCCATACACATATCATTTATAGAGTTTTATAAGGTTCTAACTCTTCACTGCTTCTGCTTTTGTTGGTGCTGTAGGAGACGAGGGAGCAGAGGATCACTCAGTATCATGAGGAACTCAACACTCCAAGTGTCCTGGTGAGCTACCTCACACACTCTCACACACTCACACACACTCACACACAGTTACGGTGTTAAATATTTTAGTTATGGTGTTAAGTTACAGTGTCCCGTTAAGGTATTAAGCATTTCAGTCACGCCGTTTGGTTTTTAACTTACGGGTTTGAGTATTTATGTTATGGTGTTGAGTATGTATGTTACCGTGGTGAGTATTTAAGGTACGGTGTTAAGTAGTTAAGTTACAGCTTTAAGTTACGATGATGAGTGTTTATGTTACAGTTTTAATGATTTCAGTTACAGTGTTGAGTATTTAAGTTACGTTTTAAGTTAAGGTGATGAGTATTTATGTTATGGTGTTGAGTATGTAAAATACGGTTTAAAGTTATGGTCTCGGGTTTTTAATGTTGTGGTATTTAAGTATTTACGTTTTTGAAGTGTTAAGTTCTTATGCTACAGTGATGAGTATTTAGGTTATGGTGTTGAGTTTTTAATGTTATGTTATTAGGTATTTATGCGACGGTGTTAAGTATTTGAGTTACGGTTTTCAGTTACGTGCTGAGTATTTAAGTTACGATGTTGAGTATTTATGCTACGGTGTTGAGTATTTGAGTTACGGTTTTAAGTTGCAGTGTTGAGTATTTATGTTATGTGTTGAGTATATAAAATACGGTTTAAAGTTATGGTCTTGGGTGTTCATGTTACGGTGTTGAGTTTTTAAGTTATGGTGTTAAGTATTTATGTTGTGTTGAGTATATAAAATACAGTTTTAAGTTGTGGTATTAAGTATTCATGTTACAGTGTTAAGTATTTATGTTACGGTGTTGAGTATTTATGTCATGGTGTTAAGTATTTATGTTGTGTTGAGTATATAAAATACAGTTTTACGTTGCAGTGTTGAGTTTTTAATGTTACGGTATTAAGTATTTATGTTACGGTGTTGAGTTTTTATGTTACGGTATTAAGTATTCATGTTACGGTGTTGAGTATTTATGTTATGGTGTTGAGTTTTTATGTTACGTGATGAGTTTTTAAGTTATGGTGATAAGTATTTATGTTACGGTGTTGAGTTTTTAACGTTACGGTGTTGAGTTCAGTCCCATTACGTCGTGTCTCTGCAGGGTCTGAGAGAAGGCTCATGGCTTCTGGTCGATGGAAACACTGCTACGTTACTCGGCACCACAAAGGCCAGGCTCTTCCAAAGGTCATCCTCAATACCACTGAAATTATTTCTTTAACACTAAAATATCGTAAACTAAACACCAATCAACCCCAAAACAGAATCACCACTCACCTCTATTAACACTGCAAACGCGTTGTTATTTAACCCCAGCTAATGCCTTAAGGGTGAAATTAAACACCAGTAACCCGTATAAACACTGACCCTATTGATTTAAAGCGCAGGACGTTTATAAACACTGGTAACAGAAGATCTTCTAATCACTGTTAGCGACGTTAAAGCTTGTTTGTTTTTTTCTCAACAGGGGGAAACCGGCGACTGAATTTGAACCTGGGAGCGATTTGAGTTTCCTACTCACAGACTCCCAATAAAAGCAAACATTCCGAATAATAATAAACGTCTTTATTCTTTAAATGATTTCATTTTACTCTTTTTTTTTATCTCTAAAAAAACAAACAAAAAAAAAAAACGACTTTTCTTGACCAATTTAATGACCTCGTTTAAACATAATCGGCTTTTAGTCCTCATTTCATCCTCTCCTTGTGCTGGTTCTATCACTGGGGAACGATCACCCAGCTGGCCTCCTCTCCCTCAGAAACAGCTGATCGTCAGGTCACAGAACAGGGTGACAGCGGCAAGGAAAATCCCATTTTAAAACACAACATGTTACATTTATGGATGAAAGAAAGGTTTATATTAAATAAACAGAAACGAAAAGATAAAACGAGGTCAAATCCAAAAAAAGATCAAATTAAATAAAATAATAATATATAAATTATAATAAAGGAAAGTATAAGAGGACAGAGAATGTGACCCACAGAGGGGGGGGGAGGGGGTGAGGGGGGGGAGGGGTGAGCATGTGCAGCTGCTCTGAGGCGTTTTTTTGTCGGTTACAGTTTGAATTTTGTCGGTTGAGGTTTGAATTTTTTCAGTTGGAATTTGAATCTAAACATCGCCTCGGTTTATTATTATGGGATGTATTTACAATCCTGAAGCTAAACCTTAAACCGGGTCGCCGCGGTAACCGATTCAGGATTTATTAATCCCAGAAAACGTGTGAAACGTTGAAATTAAAAGCCGAATCTTCTCTGGACGAGACAGAGCGCCACCATCAGGCGAACCGAATTTTTTTTTTACAGATTTTTTTTATATTTTTTTAACCGAAAATACGATTAAAATAAATGAAATGATTTCAGCAGAACATAAAAAAAAGAGAGAGAGAGACATCCAGTCAGATCAAGGGATTCTTAATTAATGAATCACTTTATTATCATGATTGTTAGGATTTAAGAGTTAAATATTTTGCCCAGAAGTCCCGGAAAATGACCGAAGGTAAAAACAAATCGAGATTCATTAGCGCTTTGATCTTTGCTCATCACTAATTAATGTCAGACTCAATTAAACGGCGTTCATGTTAAACAGCTCAGTGCACTAGAGCAAAGGAAATGCGTGTACACACACACACACACACACACACACACACACAGTACCACACCACCCATCAGAACCCCCAGGAACCTCTCGGTTCTCGGTCAGTTTTCGGCGGCTCTGTCCCCGTTCTCCTGAGGCTGCAGCTGTTCCTTTTCGGTTCCGTCCTCCTGCGGGGGGCGCACTCGCTTAAAGAAGCCCAACTGTACACCGGGACACACACAAGAACACACTTTAGAAAGCGGTTCGGTCCTAAATTCAGCTTTCAAGGGGGCACCCCTCACCCACCCCGACCGGCATCCAGATCAAGGACATGCTTAAACTTACGAACTGCCATTCAGGTGCAGTTCTACCACATAAAAGACAGAGGGCGCTGATTTTGTTACTGTACAAAAAATTTTAAGGTTTCCTTTTTTTAAAATAAGACCAGACTTTTTAAAAATTGTTTGTTCCTCGGATGTTTCTACTTAAGAATCGACTGGGGAGGGAGGAAAAAATATAAATAAATCTTTATTTTTTAGCACCTTTCAATTTCTCGAGGACGACGTGGAATCAATACAAGGAAAGGAGGAAGAAATAATAGTAAAGTTTTTATTTAAAAATAACATTTAGTTAACCTACAATTAAATGAAAGTGAATCTGGGAAAAAATTTAATGTACAGAACAAAACCGTTGGCTCTCCACCGGAGGGCGGAAAAAGCTAAAAGATATTTTTTTTACTTTTTTAAAAAATTTCAACCATTAGTACTGCGGCGGATCCGAGAAATAAAAAAAAAAAAAAAAAAAAAAAAAAATATATATATACATTTTACACAATTTTAACTCATTTTAACGTTCAGGAAAACGCCAAAATGTTCAGTTAGGCACATTTCTTTCTTACGACTTTATCGCTTTTTTAACGTTATTTAAGTTTGGTTTGGGCCGAGATAGCATAGTACTAAATGTTTTTTTTTTTAATGTTGGGGGAACAAATGGAAATCCATACAAAGTTTGGAGCGTAAATCTTGATGATTTGTAAAAAAAAACAACAATCAAACATAAATACAAACTTACAATATTTCCGAAAAAACATATTTTGATCTTTTATTACTCCCTTTATTACCAAATATAAACCAAAATATGGTCCGGCTGCACTACAGAAAATCCTCCTGTACATATTAGAGCGGTCTTATACATCATTTCACCAGCAGGTGGCGCTTATACACCAAAAAAGCCATCAGTAATAAAAAGTGGATATTTATTTCTATATGATTTTCTAGTTCAGAGGGTTGGTCTGATTTAAATTATTTATCTATGATATATTCATTAATAAACAGTCGGAGTTTCAGTTTAGTTCCGGGGGCACCCTGACCACGCCCGGACCTTCTTACCTTATACATGATGAAGATTAGCAGAGCGAGCAGGAGCAGGCCAGCTAACACGGCTACCACCACCACCCAGATAGGGGCAGCATGGGTAAGGGGGGGGTTCACCCACACCACATTCAGACTCGCCTACATACACACACACACATACACACACACACACATACACACACACACACACACATACACACACACACACATACACAAACACACAACATTGTAACACAACTAAGCACTGCTGTTACAGTTCAAAAGTTTCAACATGATCATAACAGTTACACACACACACACACACACACACTTACAGATGTGCTGTTGGAGGGAAGAACAAAGTCCAGGTTTTTGTACGGCATTTCGATCACACTGAATGAAGCCGACGATGAAATCAAATACGAGTGATTCTGAACCTCCGGCTATAAAACACACACACACACACACACACACACACACACACACACACACACACACACACACACACACACACACACAC
>JAVSBV010016785.1:0-25841 GCA_033117975.1 Parotocinclus spilosoma | reverse complement strand
ACATCGTAGGGCTTGAATGAATTCAGTCTATAATGAAACTTTCACAAACAGCAAACACAAAACCACAGATAAAAACTAAAGTCGGCAAGTAGCGACTCAGGCGGGCAATGCTCTAGTGTTACTTCTCGTTTTTGGTGAGTATTCATCCGCTAAGTTAATACGCTATTTACTGTAAATCGTAATATTTTATGATGTATACATTCCTTTATTGTTAGAATTAATATTTTTAAAATATATTTTGATACATTTTGTGATTTTTTTATGTAAAACCAGTGAAACAGCAAAAATCCGCGCTATATTTTTTTCCATTAATACTTTTTGAAAACCTGCGATGCACCGAGTCCGCGAAAGGTGAACCGCGAAGTGGCGAGGGAACACTGTATAAGGTTCAAATGCTTGTGAAAATGAGAACAACAATATAAACAGTAGAAAAACTTTAAAAACCTGTTTCTTTTTAGGTATTATAGTGCGGATGCTGTTATGTGGGCTGTAGGAGCCACCGTCTTGGTGTCCCTGAGTCTCACTATATTCGCCTTGCAATCTAAGGTCAGTAGCACAAGTTTAATGATCAATGAAATTTGTTGAAAAACTCTTAACACTTCATTCACTTTGAGAAATAATGTACATGCATACATACGTACCTATGTAATGTGCTGACTTTTTATCAATCTAAGTCTGGAACACATGGAACAAAGGTGTAGGTTTCCAGGTGGATGTTAGGCATAGGTTAAAAGCTCGACTTTGTACACACCTCAGCATGGCTACTGTAATGGCCTGTAATAATCAAAACCTTAATCAACATAACAATTTGTAAAGGCTGCACACAAAACCTAGAAATGTCATGCCATGGAAAAATGAACAGATTCATTTTTTTATATATATAATTACAATTAATATGTGTCACTAAATCATGTGCAGTAATTTGCTGTTTAGTTATACTAGTTAATAACAGGGTGGAACAATTAAAGCAGGGATAAGAACCTGAACTACCTTGACAAAGTCCAAGAAAGACAGAGGCCATTATAGAAAGACAACTGGGTTCAATCAGCAATGCTTGTGAGCCAGTGCGCAGTGGTAAATCTGCTAACAGTGGTCCAATTATGAATCTACAACAGAGCTTTGAGAACTCAGGGGTCATTGATAAGGCCAACAAAGAGCTTCAATGAGTGTCAGTAATGAGTATTCATTATTAAGGATTAACTATTAATTTGGCACGCAGATTGCACTGTTAATCGGAATGGGTTTAAGTTTAAAGCTTTAATGAGTGACAAAAGTGATGCTGAGATATCTGTTTGCTTGATTCGCTAATAAACTCCCTGGACAAAAAACTAGTCACTTTACATGTTATAGATACATGTGGGGTGTGCGACGAGTTTCACAGAGTTAAGAGGAGGTGGTATAGTGCAGTGAATGGTGGTATGGTGCAGTCTCGTTCGATGTGTGGAAAATGGGACACAAAGCACAAGTTAATTATTGGCCAAAAAAAACAGTGACTGCATTTGGGCGTGCCAAAGGACGTACTGAGAAAGATGTAGTTGACCTTTCAGGTGTTTCGAAGTGTGCCGTCATAGAGTCATAAAGTCTACCAGCAGTGGCAAAACTTAGAGTCTACAAGAAATTCTTGTCAGAATTTTGTCCAAAACAGGTCCTTCACCACTAATTTCTGAGAGAACTAGTCCCAAAGTTGCCTGGTTACAGTGAGCAAAAATACACAAAATTGGACTGTTAATCTATGTGAATGACGATAAGTGTCGTATCCTCAACGATCTCGATGAAGGAAGCCTTATATGAGGACTGCATGCAAGGTGTGGTTCAAGCTGAAGGAGGTTCTGTGATTGTTTTAATTAGGCGAAAATTGGTCCTTTGGTTGAAGTGAGCTGCCGGACAAACAGGTTTTGCCTTTTGCCCATTATCTTAGAGAAGAAAATAATATTCCTGTCCCTGTATCCCAGGATGACAGTTCTCATGTTATTAGAGCTGCAAATGTGGCATGATGAACAATCAGGAGCATTCACACATCTGGATTGACAGTTCTTTGATGCAAGGGTGACGTCACTTACATGCAGTACTGTAATGTTGTTTCCATTGGACATGTCTAGTACAAGTGAAATCAAATCACAGATCTTATTAATACTCATTCAGAAATCACATGCGATTAGGTTCAGTAACAGGTAAGCTTATATACAATAACTGCTAATAATTTAATAATCAGTGGCAGGATAATTTGTTAAATGAAAACAAAGTGCATAATAAAATTATTTTACAGAATCCTGAGAAAAATACAGAAAAGGTCAATGGTAACCGGGATGCTCATATCTGTAAAAACAGAGCCATTTTGCATTGACTTAGCTTGTTTCAAAATGTGCCACACTTTGTGTTTCAGTTTGACTTTACACTAGCTCTTGGATCCATCTGGGTGCTATGCTGGACTCTGATCTCATTTGGGATACTCTGTGCTATCATCAGATCCAAGGTAAATACTTTTCCTTATCACGTGTCATCCGGCCAATCCTTTGTCCAATCTAACTTTGCTTATCATACTTCTTCCAACAGTTCCTACATATTGCTTATGCATCATTGGGCACATTGATCTTCTCTGTCGTAAGTATCTGAACTAATTCAAATGGTGAACGTTGTGCTATTTGTGCATACTAATAATCAGGCCAGACTTTTTTAATTGCTTGTTACTCGGATGTCCCTACTTAAGAATCTACTGAGGAGGGAGGAAAAAAAAAATAAAAAATCTTTATTTTGCAGCACTTTTCAATTTCTCGAGGACTATGTGGAATCAATACAACGAAGGAGGAAGAAATAAAAATACATTTTTATTTAAAAATAAAATTTATTTAACCTACAATTAAATTAAAGTGAATCTGGAAAAAAAAATTATGAACAGAAGAAAACCGTTGGCTGAAAAAGCTGAATTTAAAAAAATAATAATTAATTTCAACTATTGGTGCTGCGGCGGATCCGAGAAATATAAAAATTTATTATTATAATTTTTTTGTATTCTTCAAATATGATCTTCGGCGGATCTGCGAAACAAGCAATAAAAAAGTCTGGCCTTAGGTGTGTGAGAGTACAGAACAGGCACAATAGAATATTCCTCAGCAAAAACTGACTGGGATGTCTCTGCGGTGGTGTGCTTGTTTATTGCAGTAGATTATTACACCATCCAAGCGTCACAAACCAAACACCACAAAGCACCACAAACATATTTAAGAAAAGAGTCCAATCCAATCAGCTGAACTCTAGAGTGACATCTACACCGTAACATATATTTTTAAAAGTAAAACTCCAGAAATATCTGCAGGTAACCTACACAGAGCATCTCACCCAACATGCATTAGCAGCCACACCATTCATTTATTCAGTAATTTTTTTAATCTGCTTAATCCTGGTCATGGTTGTCTCTGTGGTGCTTAGTCATTAGCAGAAGCAACCCTATGCACCAATCAAGCGTAGGGCACATACACACACAGTCATACACACACTAAGGGCACTTTAGAGGCTCCAGTTAACACATCATTGGGCTGTGGGAGGAAACCAGGGTACCTGATGTAAACCAATGTGGAAACAGGGAGAATATGCAGCCTTCACACAGAAAAGACCACTCCTCCTACGATCGAACCCATGCGTTGAGGTGAAGGCGCTACCCAATGTCCAACAGTAAGTCTAATTTTAGCCTAATACAAGAAAATGTTAAAGGTTTTATGTTTGTTTTAGCTAAACATTCAAACAGGTAGTCCCCTTTCTTATAGTGGTCTGTTTAATGTTATTTATTTATTTTTTTTACTTTACGATGAGGATCTGACCATACATATAAATCCAATATATACAAATACATATAAATATACAATACAATACAGTTTGAATTTCATTTTGCCCCCAGTCAAGCACTATTCAGTATGATACTCTATTGGATTCCTGTGCTAAATACGGAAATTGGGGTGTATGACTTGTTGAGTAACGTGGCAGGACCAATGAGCTCTGGGAAATGGAGCGAGCAAAAGCTGTGGTCATGACAATAATCAATTTGTTCTGGTTTTTCACTATAAATACCTTATTCAATAAACTACATGACAACATATATTCAACACTTAACAATAAACCATGCTTCATGTAAATTATTTTGCCCAACTGTATGTTAACATAACTGTTTTAAGAATGTTTAAGATATTCTACACTATGATATACAGTATATGGTACATATTAAACTCCTTGGTTTACAATACATACAATGCAATAACAGCAATAACACAGAACATAATAATAGGTACTGACTAAACCAACAATTCTTAGTCAAAATGTAGACATATCAATGAGTAAATATTCCTGAAGCATTCAAAATAACAGTATTTATATTTAATATCTGGGCTATTCTATGGTATGTTATTTTTTAAACGACACCAGTGTATTTTTAGTTGTTTTATTCATAATTGCTGAGGGCCCAGCGCTTTTAAACCATTCAAATATTTTCAATTCTTCCTGCCAAACCTCCACATTCTCAGCATCTTAGAGGACCCTTAGACAGCCAATCATGTCTGCATTGGATGCCTGACATGGCTGGAAGTCACAGCTGGACTCTCTAAAAATAAATATTTAGAAGTTTCTTTTGTTCTTTTTTTAAAGTGCCCTGTATGTGGTTCACTTCAAAGTGAACTACTGTCAAAGTCTTGTCATTTAAAAAATGTCATATGACACCAAACAGCTCCCAGCTGAACAACTACAATATAATAAAGGAAAAATTGTGCAAGTGTCCCTTTATGCTAACTAGTGTAATCTATTTTCTGGTGTCAGTGCAGGGAGGGGATCTGACTCTCACTTAGTACAGCAAATGGACACTGAGACTAAGAATAATAGAAAGGGAAGAGCTGGACACTTTAAGTGGCTACGTTTGGTGGACTGTAAGTTTGCCAACATTATTGATCTTACATGTTTGCAGGAAAATTACCAAACTGTGCTTGACTCCGGCCCATTGTGCATTTGCGAAAATATCTGAATATACGTTTGCAGTTAAAAACTTGCCCGTAGGAGTATGCATCGTTCAGGGCTTACTTTACTAGTTTACCTTCTCTAACCCTTGTTTCCTTCTAAGCAGCTCTGGTTTGAGTGTAGCTCTCTCATGTATCTTCTCAAAGCCTGGGCTCTTCTCCTCTACTCGACAACTCTCTGCAGCTTAGACTTCTTCTCCACAAAGGTGCTATTAACACAGTCACAGAATCACACTTTCTATCAGTCGTTTAACAAATTTTTACAGTCACAATGATAACTGATGAGATTAATATAATTAAAGTGCGTACTCTGACGCCATCTGTTGGTAAGTAATGGTAGCTGGTTAGAGTGTGGTGAAGTAAAGAATCTAGCGGAGTTGAAGGCCAAACAGATGTTACACCGTATTCAGTAACCACCTCATTATGTGACCACCTTATTATGTGACCACAGAGGGCGCATTATCTAAGTTTTACTTCTCGGGAACGAGTGCTCCGCAGAGAGTGCGTAGGCTACGCCGAAATAGTGTAGTCACATTTTCTGATGTAGGTCGTCAGAATCGGTGACCCGTTTGATCAGTGACCCGGTGATCAGTTTAATCTTGTGATAAAGGGGTGTTTTAATTGAGATGATAAAGAGATGGTAAGTCACTCGAAATGATTTGCTTACACCTGTATTATTTAATGCAGAGATATAGTGGAGTCACATTTTCTGATGTAGGTCGTCAGAATCGGTGACCCACATGATACATCTCATCGGTTTAAAATAAAGTATAAAAAAAAGTATTTTATTCTAGATGATAGAGAGATGGAAAGTCACGTGAAATGATTTGGTTACACCTGTGTTATTTAATGCAGATATACAGTGGAGTCACATTTTCTGATGAAGGACGGCTGAATTAGTGACCCACATGCCACCACCATATTTCACTTTTTTTGTGTCGAAGCAAGGGGGTAACACGTTCGGATTGTAGCTCTCATAACTGATGCCTCTTTTGACTGATGACTCTATTGCTTAAATTTCCTGTGTTCCCTTATGTAACCGAACAAAAGCTTTATAACAAGAACAGACAATGAATGCGCTGTATTACACAAGTACATTTGATTATAAATGTTTTTTGTTTGTTTTTAAATATCATACTATTCTGTTAAGTCTCACATCGAATAGTTCAGGAAGGGATTACATATACTATTAAATTACTATAATACACATTTCCAAAACAATTATTTTAATATCTTTTAGTTATTAAGATAGTGCTTTTTTTAGCGCTATTGCACTTTGAACTGCCGCTTTCTGTAATATGCTGCTGTATAAATTAAAAACGATTATTATAATTTTGTTATTATAAGACGTTTAAAATGAATAAAATATTTATGTCCGCGTATATTTTATGTAGTAAATAGACAGCATAAAATGCTCATAAACGCATTTCCCATCTGTAGACTTGCCAAACGTAGACTTGGAAACCGAAGAGCGTCGGCGTAGCCTACGCACGGTGCGCGCGGTCCGAGAACTAAAACTTAGATAATGCGCCCTCTGTGGTCACAAAATAATGTGGTCACAGAATACGGTGTAACACCTGTAACAGACGAACACCCAAAAAACTGTTTAAAAACCCTTCACTGCCAGTCGGTATACGTAAGAACAATTTGTGTAGCGTTAAGAGGTGGTCCTGTGGATTTCATTTGTCCAAGTTAAATGTCAGTTCAGCCATCACTGATTCATCGAGCTCGAGATCAATTGCATTTGATTCTATAAAATCTCCTATCCCATATCTGTTCTTATATACTACTAAAATGCTAAGTAAAGTTGGTTTCCCAAAGACACCTTCTGGAGTGCAGCCCCAGGATCCGAATCTCCTAACGTGTTTCTAGTGTCCCAGTGAACGAGTGTGTGTTCTGGTATATATGACATATATATACTTGTCCCCACAAGGATAAAAAGATCTGACATTAAGACCTTTTGCTGGTCCCCACAAGGTAAACCTTTTTTTCTTTACCAGAAGCTGCATATTTCTTTGAAAAAACCACAAGAGAAAACGATGTGCTTTATATTAACTGTGATTGATGTTAGGTTTAGGAGTAGCTGTATCTATAGTAATCATTATGTCAATATGTGTGTGTGTGTGTGTGTGTGTGTGTGTGTGCGTGTGTGTGTGTGTGTGTGTGTGTGTGTGAGAGAGAGAGTGAGTGAAAGTGCTCTGTAATGAACTGGTGCCCTGTCCAGGATCACTCCCAGAAGGAATTTGTGCTTGTCAAAACTCACGGCTGTAAAGCAAAGGACAGACTCCACCTGCAGAGAATGAGTCCTCTTTATGAAGTATTCCTTGTCACATTTATGGAGGTTTTCCTATCCACTGTGCCCCTAGGCTTGCTCATAGTGTTTGTGGCTGGTTTGATTCAATGTTGTACTGTATAAAACACTATACAATACATTTGACTTGACCAGTTAGATTTTTTAAGTAATGCAATACATCAGCGATAGGGAACCTCAACTGCAATAAACAGGTTTCTATTTCAACCAAGCAAATATTATATGCCGTCTCATCAGTTGTTTACCGATAGCCACTTGTTTAGCCAACTCATTAAACAGTGGAGTCAGTTGTGTAATTACCTGAATACTCATTTCTTACGTTTCAGGCATAATTGTACCATAAAAAGGGATTATTGAACAGTTGATTAAAAAAAAAAATAATAATTTAAAAAAAAAAAAAATATATATATATATATATATAATTATCCATATTAATTGCTAATGTTAACAAATCTTTAGTGCTGGAGTTCTATAGTTATGTAGTTCTAGTTTAGTTTATAGATTTAGGAAGAGTTTGTGCTCTTTAGCAATTACTTTCACCTGTCCTAAGTTTTAACTTTTTGCTGGTCAGAAATATGGGGGGCACTGGTGCTGATCCCCAGATAACACAAGGTTCAGTTGTAGGTGTGCCGTGGATGAGATGCCAGTACATCATAGGGCTAGGTATGCGTTGTTGTGGCAATGCTGGAGATGATCCCCTGACTGGCCTGTCTTCCATCTGATTCAGTCAGTTGTGACTGCATACAATATCCAACAGGTTCATAATATTAAGCATACATAAATCTCTATAGAAAAACAGTGGCAGTAGTCGAGTAATACCTACACCTACTCATTCATACAATTATCTAAAAGCCAAATGTATTGTAACAGTGCAATGCATTAAATCATGCAGATGTAAGTTTTGCTGGTTAATTTCACAACTGTTTGGCAATCTTGAAATGTACCCGATAGACTTCTGCAATCCTGTTACAACACTGAATTACAACACAACATACAACATGTTTTTCTGAACAAGGCAACTAATCAGTTTTAGGCATGCACTCATTTGTATATGACATATACAAATACCGATATATAAAAATAATATATAGATTTTATACATTTTATAATGTTATAATATTGGGAGACCTAAAAGCAGATATTCCTCTTGATTTTAAAAGAAAGCAGCTTCGCCTACATAAGCTGAATTTGGCACCTTGTGGAGTGAACAGCTCTCTGTGGCGCTCCGGGTATTTTCTGGAGGACTTCATCAGATTAGACATTTTTTGGGCTAGTGAGCTCTTCATAATAGACATCTTCTGCTGTAGGAGCTAGTTCTGGCCCAAATCTTCCCCTCTGTCCTAGCTTTAATCAGAGTCTGTAAGAGAGAGAGATTTCCAGTGCACAATATGATGGCAGATTCCACAGTACAGTGGTGTTTAAAACGTTGTAAACCCTTTTAGAAACATGATCTAAAACAACATTAGAGTTTTACACAAGCCCTAAAAGTAGATAAGGAGAACCCAATTTAATAAATAAGATAAAAGACTCTGATATTCAAAACACATAGCCTACAGTATTTGTGAAAGTGCATCATGTCACACCAGGTTCATTATTAAATTAAAATTTTGTTAAGTTATAATTTAAAGTTCAAATTTCAATCATCAATGTTAATTATCTATATCGATAAGCTAATTATGTTAATTACACATTTTGCTGTTTGGCTGCATAAACTGTATTTTACTGCATATATTTAAAGAATATTGAGGGGGAAATGGCAGGTGCAATTTTGGGCACCTTTCCAGATGATCCATTAGTGTTTGTTTGTAGTCTGACTTGCTAATCATTCATTAAAAAAAGTCATGTTCACAATTGTTCCCTGCAGACATTTTTAGTCAAACAACTTCTATAGTCAAATTAGTGCCTTATCATGGTGTCACTTCGTAAAAAATGAAATCAGCAAACAGTAGTCTACGAGAATTTGGAAAGCAGCCAGGTGGTTAGGCGTAATATATTGAATTATTTTGGTTATCAGTTAAAAGATTTCGTACTCCATAATTAGATTTTCAGTCTCAGCTTCCAACTGCTTTTCCTAGTAAGGGTCAAGCCATCAAAATGTTGCTTGATAATAATATTGTAGTGCATTATAGTAAAAAAATAAAAATAAATAAAAAATAAAACAATTATATATATATTTAAAAACAATATAAATTGTTTTACATTACTACATAAAGTAATGTAACCACAGTTTTATCACACAGCTAACAGGCTAGAACTTTCAGTCTGCTGACTGCTATTAAATCAGCTATTAAAGATTTCAATCAACTCCAATAATCTGTATAATATTGAAAAGTTATAAAACCTACAGACTAATGGTACACTTCTACATCTATTTTCATGGATATACTTCATGTTTGTTTTAAATATAATAGCATAACTTACTGTTGTGAAATACTATGGTAACCCAAATAAAAAAATATAGAATAGAAATAAAGCAAGTAAAAATATATGCTAATTTACTTTAATATATTTTGAGCTCAGCATGACTACATTTCATTCAAAATTTCTACATTCTAAAAAACAGAGGTTAATGGAGATGTTTAATAAGAGGTATCCATTAAGAGGTTGAAAACATCCTGAATGCAGGTTCTGATTACTCTGTTTACCTGGTTTTGTTGAAAAATGCAAGGACATTGTAGATGTCTAATAAGGTAACTTATGTTTATTTAAAATTTCAGTGTACATTTCTGGTTTACTGCTGCCATCACAGAAGTGTAAATTACCTTTGTCAAGGAGATGGCACAGACCCATACCACGTCAGACAGCTTTCACAGTATATATAGAATTAATCATCATTCAAGCCCAGAGAAGTCAATGCTTCTGGACATGATTAACATAAGGCTTCTTTTTTTCACAGTAAAGTTTTAAGTTTTATTTGTTAATTTTACTCCATATTGTAGAGCTTGTCAAATGCTCGCCAAAGAAATGCCTGTGTGGTCATAGCAGCTATTGATGAATGACTATTCTTGATTTGTTGCCGTCTGTGGGATCTGAGTTGGGATCATAGGTGCTTGGTTTAGGTTTGCGAAAATGCCCTTATCTTCCAGATTCATTGTATTGTTTAATGATATTATGCACTGTATTCAAATAAATATGCAAATCCTTTCCAATTCTTCTGTGACGAACACCGTTTTTAAACATTTTAATTATTTTTTCATGTATTTGATGACAAAATGGGGATTCTCTGCCATCTTCGTTCCTTAAAACCTCATCTATGTGGATTCTGATTTTGTATCCACCAAATCATGATTGCAATCACTTGTTGACAACACCTGTTTTGAAATCACATCATTATATATATTTTTGTTTTAACTCAGTACAATACTAAAATAATCCCCCATCTCAACATGTGTGGGAAGAGTTTGCAGGCCTGAAAAGCAGGAATGAATGCTTGTTAACAAATGAAATTAATTTGTTCAGACAAACTTGAAATATCTTGGGTTCACACTGAAATAAATGAAATAAAAGTCAACGTAAATGTAACACATTTTTCATCTTCCACACTGTCACAGCCTTTTCTGATAAAAAAAAAGCTGGGGCTGTGGATGTTAAGCAATTTCATCACAAACTATCCTTTAAAAATTATTATTATTAATATTATTATTTTTTTTAACGATTTTTCAAGTCATGCAGACATAATAATAATGTATATCCACAATGAACCTGCACTGGTGAGTTAGTGTGTGCGTGCACTAAACTGTGTTAATTATATTGGCTTGCTGAAATGCTTGCTGAACCGACTGGCATATGCCTGTTTTTGTTTTGAAATGAGTTTGCTTGCTATAAAGCTGCTTTAAAAGAGCAGACTATGAAATCTGTGGCATGAGAAATTACATGAGAGTAGGGCAACTGAAACCTAACTATGTTTGCTGAAAACACTGAAGAATGTTCAAGATACATAATGGATCTGTTGAGGAAAGCATCTGCAAATCAGAGTTTTTACATATAGTGAAGGTTTTCTGCAGGGGCGATATCAATCTTGTGAAACAGCAACGATTTTTCATGCATGGCTAACCTCAGAGAAGCCTGGTTACTATGGCAACATTTTTGAGCCTTCTGTGCTTGCACTTCAGTTTAAAAATGTATTACTGATGAATACTTGGTCAGTACCAAAGTTCTAAATAAGTAAATATGTTACATGCAAAGTTTGTACACTGGGCTTTAAAGTAGATCTGTTAATACTGAAATTAGAATGAATAATAAAATGTGTTACTGTCTTGCCATGGGTGAGTCCGTGCTGCCTACAGTATGCTCATCTGTCCCTAGTATGAGTTTTTGAGGTTCTCTTCTTTAATCATGCTCATTAGAAAGTTAGGAAGGAAAATGGGCACACCATCACACAATTCTAAGTACGTTTTTAAGCCAGTGGGGAAGAAGAAGGGAGGGGGAAGGGGGGGAGTTGGCCAGATACTGCAATTACAAACTAAAACCAGATCATTATGAAAGAAAAAATATTCTTAAATTCCTCCAAGTTAAAATATGCTAAATCCATCAGTATTAGCTAGGAGGCTAAAATGTCTTACTTACCCTTTTTAATTTATGTACTTAATTAAACCAGCAACCGAAAGTAAGCACAAATATAATAATACTTTATATACACTTGTATTATAATGTACTCCCAATACTTAATACTCCAAACATATTACTGTAAACTATACTTTTGGTTAACCTTCAGTTGGATTTTTACACTTGTTTTGTTAAGTATAAATTAGTGGTGCATCACATACAACGAAACAATTCCTAGCGGGGGAAGCACATGAAAATGCTTTAACACAACTAATTTAATACGTCATATAAGGAACAAACACTTGGCAGAGTATGGAGATGCTCACTGCAGAGAATAACAAGAAGGCAACCGGCATGCGATGGGTATCGATGATCGGCACACGTGATCAGTATCAGAATCAGTAGCATAATACATGATCGGAGCAAAGACAAAGACATTTCTTGTATATTGTGTAAAGACAGTTTTGTACATTTCTTGTAAACTGTTTTTAAAACAATTGGTACAACAATGCACTTAATGTAACCCTGGATTTGTTTTGTATTAAAGTTTTATTCACATAGAAAAAGAGGTGAAGAACTTAGACATCTGATTTAAGCGTGTTTTTATTTCATGTGCGTTTTAACCTACACACACCCACACTGAACTTCAATAATATTTGATTTGTGGTGACTCATTAAACAATGGTGTTATATGTTGAGCATTTGATATGGTTTGTGAATGCATACTAGATAAGTGCCAGGTAAGTGAAATGGATCTTGGATTATATCCTAATCCCACATACCTCTCTAGAATAAGATGTCCCAATCTTGGGCTGTCCAAATATAATTATTTTAGTTATTCAGCTTTGTTTTTTGCAAGCCACACCCTCTTAGTCCAGAGAAGGGGCATCACTAGTATGTGTGTGATAGTTCTGCCTTTATCAGAGTTACTTGTAATATGGACAGTTATTAGTGGGGTATTGTTGTTTATATGCATTTCATGCACATTGTCTTTACTGAAAATATAGTAATACCTTGGTTCTTGTCATTAATTCATTCCAGAAGTCACATCAAGGAAAACAACGAGTACCAAGGAAATATTTAAAGAGTACAGAATAACGGGATTAATCTCTTTCTAACCCACAGAAAATCCACACTCTGTAAGGAATTTTATGCAATGATCGAGTTGTATTGCACAGGTGCTCCAGGATATACAAAGGGGGTATATTCTGAAATTATCCATTTTAAGTTGTGTATCATGAACTGAGGACTTTTACAAGTCTTTGACAGAGCAGTCTATATTGTATCTTAGCGGAGCCTATGATAAGTAATGAGTAAGTTAAATGTTTAAAACACTTACATTTACCTTCACTTGGCCACAATCATTAATGCAAATCTTAGTTAACTAGTGCTGAACAATCTCATGTAATGTAGTGAATAATGGACTGAAAGTGAAAAGTAAAAACAAAACACTGAACTCAGCACTGATGCTCAGCAATTTGCAGACTAAAAGAGTGACATACTGCGCAGTGGTTTTCACTGTATTCTGTTTGGTTGGCTATTATCCCTAACCTAAAACATTTATTTGCACTAAGAATACTGTACTGTAGATGTAAAAATAAATGAAAACACAAGCATTCGCTGAGCAAAATGTACTGATAATCTGAATCACAATCTGATGTGTCTGAAACGAGTTGTGTGATTTGACTCATATAAGTAAGTTAGCAGAGCTCTTAGCAAACGACGAAAATTATACTAACTTTTCTCCTCCAAATGCATCAATGCACCGAGGTGGTTGAGAACCAACATTCCACTGTATGCGGGTTTCCAGTCAGTATAATTGCTGTTTGTGTTGCACATTTTAACAGTTGTGTTATTTCCACTACAGTCCAAAGCACTTGATGTACTATGAATAGATTATGAAAGTATTTTGGATATGTACTGAAAAAATAATTATTTAAGCATGTGTTTTACACACTATGTAGTATTTTAAGTATTGTGATATTTCAGTAATGTGGTGGAACTTATAT
The DNA here is from genome assembly GCA_033117975.1 of Parotocinclus spilosoma. Taxonomy (NCBI): domain Eukaryota; kingdom Metazoa; phylum Chordata; class Actinopteri; order Siluriformes; family Loricariidae; genus Parotocinclus; species Parotocinclus spilosoma. Next base: position 11,982 of record JAVSBV010016785.1, on the reverse strand, counting down.
TACAGTATATTATTAATTTTATATTATCTCTGTTACATTTCACATACTCAAATTGCAAGTAATAATGTGAATGTAATAACACTGCTAATGTATTTTACATACACTGTGGGTACAAATACTGCAACAGCCACCAATTAATCTAACACACATGTCTTTGGACAGTGGGAGGAAACCGGAGTAACCTGATTGAACCCACACAGACAAAGAACCTTTACAGATTAAGGACCCAGGCCGCTCCACCCTGAGATTGAACCGGGACTTTTTTGCTGTGAGGCAGTGGTGCTACCAACCAAGCCACCGTCCTGCCCTTTAAATAAACCCACCCAGTTAAAGCTATAATTTCAACCTATTATTTTTATAACTAAAATATGCTAAGTACAAAAGTAATTATTCCATTTGAACAAACTTTAATAATTTGTTCAGGTGCAAGTTCACTGAAGTGTACTGTAGCATAATGAAGATTAATGCTCTTTAATTATCTTGTTTCTTTCCACTGAAAATGTGATGGAAGTTGTTTTTGGCTTTGGCTGTTGTCAACAACTAGCTAGAATGAGCTAATAGACACACTTTTTTAGACACACTATATAAACACACTGGAGCCAAAAGCACAGTAGAAACGTGGATTTTAAAATTTAACAAACTCTGATTATTATTATTTTTTTAAATCAACAACAAACATACGAGGAATTTTGAGAGCTTAAAATATATGCAAACAAATAAAGAAGGAAAATAAAGTTTTACATGATCTGTCAGCACCTAACAAAACATACAAACCTTTTAATGCAGACACTTTCAACAAAACACATCATAAACTTATGATCATCAGTCATAATGTTAAAACCACTAACAGGTGTTATGAACGACGTTGGCAACGTGATTCATTCACTCACTTTCTTATCCATTTTATCCTGGACAGGATTGCTGGAGAGCCAGTGCCCAGCCTGAGGGATAGAGCGCAAGGCAGAAACATCTCTAGACTGGGCACCAACCCATTGTAGTGTACATACACTCATATTTACATACAGACACACACACTAGGGGCACTTTAAAGAGATCAATTAACCTAGCACACGTGTCAGTTGCTGCTGGGAATCCTTGCTGGATTTTACTTTGGATTTTACACATACCACTTACCAAAACATTACTAAAGACCAATTTCATGGTCTTCACCCCTTCATGGCAACAGGGCTCTCTAATGACAATGGTATCTCTCAGCAAGATAATGCACTCTGTTACACTGCAAACAGTTCAGGAATAGTTTTAGGAATAGGAACGGTTTGAGCTCAAGGTGTTGACATGACTTCCAAATTCCCCAGATCTTAATCTGAACAAGCATTTGTGGGATGAGCTGGGCAAATAAGTCCAATCCATAGAGGCCCCATCTGATAACTTACAGGACTGAAAGAAACTGTTGCTGAAAAAGTCTGAATTAATGCCCCAACCGGACAGAGCCTATATGTATTATATACATTATAATGGTTTCATAAACATTTACATTTCTGTTATTTAGCAGACGCCCTTAACTAGAGCGACTTACAATTCAAACAATATACTGCTCAATAAAATTAGAGGATATTTTAAAATGAAATATCCCCTACTGAAATATCCCCTAATTGGTATGAGCAGTGTAGTTATGGCTGATCAATGCGATCTAGTGTGACATACTTGTTTTATAACAGTTTTTTGGTATCCAACACATCAATATATCAAGACATCCATATTTGAACACTGCAACAGCTGAAAATGTCAGATGATTAAAGTCTCACGCTTGCACGATCTGTGCTTTAATGATCTCCGGGTGGCTGGTACAGCAGGCTAATTTAGTGCTGATCTGATCTTTCTGGGAAAGCAGCCACTCAGCTCCTCCATGTCTGGCCATTCTCCATATGCATTCCTCTCCTCATCATTGACAATGAGCTACACATTTAAAGCAACGTGTCAGAGTTTCCTGACAAACTTTCAAAGACGAATTACTTCCCATCTGTCAGGCATTTGGTACAAATCTTAAGAAAGGGCATTAAAAGTGCTGTAATGTTTTAATCTGTAAATTAACTGCTACATGCTGTTCCATTAATCGTTTTAAACAGCATGTTGCAAATATGCCTCCTGCACTGACAACGCATTCAGGCAGTGTATAATGGCAAGTTAAACAGATTGCATACTGCAAGCCTCTTACGAATGCCATTCATATAGCAGTCCTGATTTGACTGCAGGCAACATTTTCACAAAGTTGCAACCATGCTCATGCTCGTGTCAATAGCTCATTATTACTATGACACTGAAAAGAACTGCAAACAAATATTTGATCCATTAGATACCTTTTCAAATGGACTTTTCCTATTCAGGCCGGCTGCCCCCGCAAACACCCAGCTATCCCTGTACTTCACAGAGTGGATCATAGTACTCCCCACTCGGGAAAAGTGTTCTCTGATCTCATCTGTCAACCTGCAGCACACACAATAGGCATGAGCTTGAAGATAATCTTATTGAATGTATATCAGTATGACTCCTCATTTATCATACAAGCCACTGTCATTGTACTTACCCTCCTGCAGGGTCTTCATAAGAAGCCACTAAAACTATATTTCCATCTTGTATCGTCTTTAGAAATTCAAGTAATCCTGTAACATTGGAGAAAGGTAACACAGTAGGATACATGGTCAAAATCATTCATTAAAATAGGAAATCAAATGTTAATTCGTCCCCAAAGTGTTGTTCAATACCAAACATTATGAGTACCACTCAATTTTTTCGCATAAGGAATAATATCAGTTGAATTAATCAGTTCCAGACCCCCAGAAAATCCACACTGAATAAGGCATTATATGCATTAATGGAGTTGTCTTGTGTAGGAGCTCCCATTATTTACGAAAGGATTACATTTAGACATATCCATCAGAAGTTAAATGTTTCATGAACCGTTGAGTATAATTAAAGTCTATACAAACTAATATATATATATATATATATATATATATATAAATCATAGAGGAGTTAATTACACATTAACACTCGTATTAACTTACAGTAGCCCAAAATAATTTACACAAAGTACATTTTTTAATAAAGTATTGAAAAAAGAATAGAATTCAGTAAGTAATAGGTTTAAAGTGAAAAGTAAATGCAAAACACTTACTCTACTGGAGAACACAGCCTGAAAGGTTTAACTGCAGCGTGAAAGCCAGGAGGATTTAGTTCCTGATTTTATATCAGTTGGTTGTCATTACTAACCATATTAGGACCCATTAAGTCTTACAGTATTTGCACTAAGAATGCTGAACTTGATGTAAGACCAGAATTTTTAATTGCTTGTTTCTCGGATGTCACTACTTAAGAATCTACTGAAGAGGGAGGAAAAAAAATAAAAATAAATCTTTATTTTTCAGCACTTTTAAATTTCTTGAGGACTATGTGGTTTCAATACAAAGAAAGAGGAAGAATTAAAAATACATTTTTATTAAAAAAATATTTATTAAACCTACAATTAAATTTAAGTGAATCTAGAAAAAATTAAATAAACAGAACAAAACCGTTGGCTCTCCATCGGAGGGTGGAAAAGCTAAAAAAATATTTTTATTTATTTATTTTTTATTTTCAACCATTGGTGCTGCAGCAGTTTCGCGAAATACCCCCACTCAAAAAAATATATTTTTTTGTATTCTTCCAATATGATCGTCGGCAGATCCACGAAACAAGCAATAAAAAAAGTCTGGCCTAAAAAATAAAGAAAAACACGACAAACACAGCAAGATCTGCACTTAGAGAGAGTTAATGTGAATTTTAATCACTGTATCACTGTGTACCAAATCATGACTTGTAAATTATGATTCAAGTTTTGGCTGAAACGAGTCACACGGCTCGGGTTTAAACAAGTGCTCAGAGTACAGATTAAATGATAAAAAATGTAAAGTTTTCTAGATGAAAACTCACACAATGCTCCGAAACCGAATTCTTAGAGACACCGAGCTACCACTGTTCTTTTAAATGGATTTCTGACATTTTCTTCATAAGAATAACAAAGTAATGTAAAGACATACCGACATACAAATGCGCATTAAAGTAGCTGCTCTTCAATATTTCACCATTTTCACCTAAAAAGTTTGAAAATATCACATTAAATAACTTTAGGTAAGCAATTACATGGTTATTCTCTTTTCCGTTTGATTTTTTAGTAAAAGTGTCATGAATAACATGTTTCTTTTTGTAAAACTACTCATTTTCTGTATCAGTAGTCACACCTACAGACATAGCACTTATAAATAGACTCACCATCCACCAACACAATGTTCACACCATTTCCAACATTATTCTGCCCTCCAGACATCACACTAGGAAGATAACACACAGATCACTATCAGACATTTACAGTATTTATCCCACTCCTTCATCTAGGGTAATATGCATCTGAGCTGATCGGTTAAAGGTCTTGCTCAGGGGGTCAACAGTGGCAGCCTAGAATCCCACAACCTTCTGACTAGTAGGCTAGGGTTAGGGTCTTAAGAACTGAAGCATCGCCGTCTAAAATAATAGTGTAACATGAATTGTTTCAGCACATACATCTTGTTGTTAAAGCAGATCTTTGGCCCCACCACATTGGCTGTTCCACTGCGCAGAAAGAAGGGGAAGTGGTCTTCAGGACATACTTCATGAGGACAACAACCTGGATTAAGCTCAAATAGAGCTGAACAGAACAAGAAATTGTATTTAATTTAGTAATACCATGCATAAAGCCATAGACAGTTGACTGTGATTAAACAAGCATCATATGCTGAATTTGGAATTTGAATTATGTTTTTGGACAGTAAAATAAAACTTATGACTTTTATCAAGCTACAATCCAAATACAAATGTCTACTTTTCCTTTTCCCAGACTCCTCAGTACTTACCACAGTTCAAAACCTCTTACATAGTTTGTGAGGAGATTTTATCTTCCTTTTTCAAATTTGCTGTATGTGGAATGGGGATACAGTATATCCCAAACCGTGCGCTACAAATGAGGTACATTCTAATTTGATAGATTTTTTTATTGACTATATAGCATGTTTTACAGCACTGTATAGTCTTTAATATTTTCTAAACACAACCAAAACATTTTTTTATATGAAAAAAGCAAAACACACAAAAAAAACCCATTTGTCTCAGCAGTGGAACATTAAAAACACAAGGGTGGCAGTGTGTCGTGCACGTTTTATACAACATTAAACTAACATTAAACAAAACCTTTGAATAAAAAATTTTAATCAGCAAATATTGATATTAAAATAGTGTATTTTAGACATCTTTATGTATCTTTTATTATAAAGGTTATAAGCAAATCATTAAAAAAACCTGCCTCTCCATATTGGTGCACTTTGCAGTTATTAAATGTAGTACATATTGTACTGGGTGTACAGTTTTAATTTATTCTGTGTATAAACTGTGTGCCTTGACATTGCCTTAGTAATTGCATGATAGAATAGCTGTCCAGATTTTCTAACAACATGACCAGCAAGTGTACACTTTGTGCTGAAAACAGTCCACCAATGTATGCCGTTGTTAACCACATAATGCCCATATACATTTAAACTGAGTGGATGATAACAAATATACAGTATGAATGAGCTGCATTCAATAATTTTGCAGCTACAAAGTCCACAGTATCATTGATCATCTTACTAACCCTGCCTATGTCAACACCTGGGCATGTACAGTATTAGATGGTGAGCAAATTGCCATTTTTTGTAGTTGATTTGTTAAATACAGGGGAAATGGGCAGTTAGTACCTACTGATACGTCTGAGGAGAGAGTGTGCAGAGTGTGTTGACTGCCCAAGGCTCCTTGTATACCTTCTGGTCCAAACCGACAAGGAGGGATATCATTGTACAACCATGTACATTTTTAATGCTGGTTGCAGGAGGAAAGAGTTACAATCTACAGTGCATCACACTTTTCTGTTTATGGGATTCTGGTCCCTTGTCAAAAGCGCCTACAATAGGCATATGAGCATGTATAACACCAAATGATGCAAATAAAAAATGCATTGTCTTTACAATAACTCTGACTTTTATTTTATTGCAGACAATATAAACCTGAGATATTTCATGTTTTGTCTGGTCAACTTTATTTTATTTGTTAATAAACATCCATTCCATCATTTCAGGCCTTCAACACATTCCCCAAAAAGTTGGGACAGGGGCTGGTTTAACTCATTACTAAATTATAAATTGCCACTGCATATAAATACTTGATAAAAATGTGATTTCAAGTAGGTGATGTCAACAGGCAATTGTTACCATGATTTGTTACAAAAGCAGTATCTATATAAGGCTTTGAGAAGCAAACATGGGTAGTTAGGAAGAAGATTGGACAGATTTGACATATTTTCCCTCTATAGTGGAGGGAAATTCCTGGAATCTGTAGAAATTTCAGTAAAAAAGGGCAAGCCTAAGGTGAACTCCTGTGATTGTCTTTTAAGCGTCTTGAGAAGGAATGGCAACATTACAAAGTTGTAAATGTTATACCGTCCCAACTTTTTTGGAATGTGTTGCATGCCTATGATGCAGGAATTGATGTATAGTAACAAATCAAATAAAGCTGAGCAGACAAAACAATAAATATCTCAGGTTCATACTGTCTGTCCAATGAAATAAAATATTTATATTTTTCCATGCCTTTTAATGTCTTCTTTCTTGGTGTTGTAGTAACTGGACATTGAACAATGGAAGAAGGCTGTTTGGGATCATGTGTGCCTTTTACCTGGGGAAGACAAGGTGATCTAGGGAGTGTTAAGAGGCTTACCTTAAACTCCCGGTGCGTGATATCAAACACCTGGCGTCTATAAGAGTACGATCACCAGCGTTGTTCAGTGCCACGTCATCACACATACACACAGTATGCTTAGTCTTCCTTTCGCTACATTACATTGTCTAGAACGCTTGCGAATATTTATAGCCAGTCGGTAACGTCCCGGGGCATTTTCTGGTTCAGGGACAGAATCAGGGTTTCTATTCCCCGTCCTACGTCAGCTGGTAAGCCGAGCCTCACTCCGGTCGGCTGCGGGACTCAATTTGAGACACCCCCTGGTGTCCCAGAGCTCCTCCGCGCTCCTTGATTTGGGAAGCGTCCTAAATCAGTGCCTTCTCATGCTTACTGCACGTCTGACCTCTGCCGTATCGACGCACATTGTTGGCGATTTGCAATCGCGTTAGCTGAGGGTGCCATTCCCATTCGGGGTGCAGCACAGGTGCATGATTCTTTCCCTTTTTGTAATTTGGAGAGCCTTTTGCGCTGCCTTTTTTAGTTATTTCCCCATTCTTATTATACGTCATGGAGGTATTTTTTTGCATCCTTGGGTTCTAACCGTTTCATAACAGGGAGATGCGCTGGGTAATGTTCTGCTGGGAAAACCTGTGTCTGGGTTTATATTTATATTTATGCAGGGACACTACTGGTCTGCATTCCTGTCCCTAAATGGGCCCTGTAATTTTAGGAGCTACTGTTGTGGCAGATCCCCTTAACTCAAGCCTCCTTAATCATTAAGGCATTAGACCTGGCCCTTTCCCTGTGCTATTGGATACAGTCCTTATCCTCACACCAGAATCGCCTCTCATGCCAGACCTTTTTGTCCATCTTTTGTGCCACACCAACAGCTTCCAAATCGACAGAGTTCATATACAAACCAGAGTGATTTGGTTTCCTGAACACTGGTTCTTGTTGCTAAGCTTCTCTAGTTAATATTTTGTGAACTACTGGGTGTGAATCCCGAGTTCCGTTTCGCCAGAATGTCAGTTACAGATGTTTCTGGCTCTTACACAAGCAATTTGTAACACTTATATTAAGTCTGCATAGTTGTTCTATTGCTGCATAATTGTTCTATTGCTGTACAACTGCTCCACTCTGATCCATGTTTCACATGTTTTTTAAGGGTGGACTGACAGAGAAAGATGCTATATAGGCTTGGGTGATAAATTAATCCTGGTTTGGACTTATGCTATGCTGGAACTTATTCAGGAACCATTTATTTTCAACACATTTTGTGAGACTCTTTCCCCTGCTGCATAAGGTTGTAGCAGAGTTCACAGTTCTTTTCAGTAACTGTAATCATCTCAGAACTTCATATACATCTCTTTCTTTTTTAACACTAGAACACCACATTCATGTTAGATTATATACTGGCCTTTTGTTAGAAAACATGTTTGCACCTTTCATGATTAAATACATTTTAATATGTATTTACATTTAAATGTACAGTATGTCCAAATAATGAGGTAAACTATCTACACAAGGAATTTTTATTATTGATGATATGATTATACACTGCTCACAAAAAATAAGTAATTAATTAACACATTTTTGCAAGCAGGATATATGACTTATTTATATTACCGTATATGATTTCTTTCTTCTCAAGCCACAAGCAAAGAAGCCTAAAAGCTACAACATTCACAAATCAAACTCTTTGCTTTACTAGAAAACAAGAAAATAATTAAACTCACCTGAAGTACAGTTCAGTGTAGGAATTTGTGTCCATTTAACACCTGGATTACAAGATGGTTAGTACTTCTGAACACATGGACAATAATTAACAACAGGCAGTACTGTCAAATCTTCATATGATTATACAAACATTTTTCATCCTCCTGAAGATATGTCTGGTTGACAAAACCCTTCCACATAAAGACAAAGCTAGTCACAAGCACGAGAGCAAAGACCATTCCTGGAAATACAACAAGACGTTATCTGTACAAGCCCTTCCAGTACAATAACAACTAGCATATGTGAGGAGACCTCTTACCTCGTTTTCTCACCTTGCTTACCCCAATAATGCTTATCTTAAGCAGCATGTTTCTGAAACTGTGCTACTAGCAGAAATGAGAATTTAAATACACTAGGTTTTTTTCTGCTCAGCACAGGATCTACCACTAGTAACACACCTTAAAATCAAACACTGCACCCTCAGTTGTAACTGCTGTACCTGTTTTCTTAGCACCTGCCCAACTGACGAATTCATTCCAATTCACATAATGTTAAAATACATTTAAAAATACAATTGTTAAAACAACAACAACAAAAAAAAACCGTTGAACATGGTTTAGCTTTATTCTTGATTGAAAATTTCCCAGCAGTCATTCGTTAAAATAACCACAAAGACAAAGTGTTCAGTGTCTTTGACAATATAGGACATCAAACAGTACAATTTGAGAAATAACAATAAAAACAAAAAATTGTTCACATTCTCAGACATAAAAGTTATACTGCAATACAAAATGGTTCGCAAAGAAGCTAGGAATATAGATTAGAGCATGACTCTTCAAGTAACCTAATGTATTCTAACTTTCTGTATGTATTCCAAATTCTGAATGGGATGTCCACAATACATTCCAAACAAATTAAATTAAGCTGACCAGACAAAACATGAAAAATCTTGAGTTCATATTGTCTGCAATGAAATAAAAGTCAAACGGCCATATTGTCCGTACTTTTTCTGATCTAGGGTTGTATGTTTATACACACACACACACACACACACACACAAGCCACTTTATTAGGTATACCTGTTCAACTGCTCGTTTATGCAAATTTGTAACTGGCTAATTTTTACATACAGCAATCTGTAGGGTTTACTGAGAAAGCTCCAGAAAAGAGAAAATATCCAATAACAGGCAGTTGTTCAGGTGAAAGTGCCTTGTTCACACCACAGTTCAGAGGAGAATATTGGGGGTGGGTGTGTTTAACACATTTTGAGAACTTTAATATGCCACAGCGCACTGTTGTTGCCCATGTCTATCCCTTTATGAACAGTGAACCCATCATCTGATCACTACTACTAGCAGGATAACACACCATGTCACAAACCTCAGATAATCTCAAACTGATTTCTTGAATTTGACAATAAGTACCTTCGAATGTAAAGGAACATGGATTTGCATGGATGTGCATCCTGAAATTCTGCAGCAACTGTGTATCCTATCCTATCATCTTATTAACCTATCATATCACTAAGGACTACAATCTCTGAGGGAATATTTGCAGCATCTTATTGAATCTATGCCACAAAAAAGTAAGGCAGTGCTGAAGGTAAAAGCTCATTCAATGCAATACTATGAAGGTGCTCCTAATGAAGTGGCCGGTGATTGTGTATAAGCTATATATTAAAATAGAAATTTGGGAAAATAGATTCAAATAAACATTTGTAAATTAATATAAAAGATATGCCAAAGTCAGGACAATTGAAGGGGAAGACACCTGAAAACCGCACAGAAACATTTTATACAAACATATAAACATACATTTTACACTACAAACACACAATAAATACAGTCCTACAAATTTGGTATTCAATTATTTGAACACTATACGTCATAAAATACTTTAAGGAGTGCAATAAGTATAAGGTATAAGGTAGTCACTTCAGCTTGGATGTTGAAGGCACTTTAGTCATGGGTTAATAAATCACCACGCTATTCACAGGTAAAAAAAAAGTCTAGCAGCAATGTGTGACCTTTAAAATCCAAACAGCTGTGGCATTAAAACCAAAAACAGAAGGAAGACCAGGGTGAAACGGAAATAATTTTTTTATGCAACTGGGACGCATTAAGAAACTTCCACAGTCATGCTGAGACTCACTCCAAAAGATCCTGAGGGAAACAAAAATATACAAATAAGGTGACATCTTTTCCAGGGACATCCATGAATATATCAACAACACAATGCAAAACAAATAATTAATCTTGGTTCATACTGCCTACAATAATTCATCCATCCATTCACTATTTTCCACTTAAACCCAGTAACTCTGAGCGCAAGGGCGGGATAAATCCTAGATGGGCCGCCAATCCACAATGCACACACACACAGTCGCACAAGAAGGGACTTGGGAGGAAACCAGAGTACCCAGAGTAAACCCTACTTTTGTTACCTACATTTGTTCCTCTCAAAAACCCAGGTGTGAAATATGTGTGCGATAGTTGAGTGCTTGTTCAACATGAGACTAAAGATGGGCAAAGTACAACTTTGGAAAACCTCCTGCATTGTACTGGAACCAAAGACATCACAACCAAAGAACCTCAGCAGCTACATGATGTCACATCTGCTTAAGACTCTAGAGAGTCTGGCCCATGTCCATCTCTTTCTTCTGGTGAGCTTATTGATGGATCCCATAGATCTATCTAACACCCAATAGTTGTTGAAGCCTATTGCTGGGAAATGCTGCTTTAACACTTCATAATTATTCATACAGACTAAAACAGAGAACTATTCAATTTAAATGTTCTGCATTTCTTTGCCCCTATATCAATTCCCACTATGGACTGAGTCAGAACTCTTGTCTAACAGTCCTAGGTACAGAGAGTTATTCTAACATGGAAAATAAACACAGGGCAGATATTTTACATGCAGGTTAATATTCTGTCTTATGGTCCCGTCTTATGATTAACATCTTTAACAGTAAAACTATTCACCAAAACTGCTGATTTTCTTTAACCACAGTTCATGCTGAATATGGGTGCTACATGTTATGTACTTAAGTTAACATACCCAACATCCAGTATTAATTTGTTGTTTACTGCACAGATTGATGTGCATCCACATAATTCTGTGACTTTACTCGCTTTATTTTCTAACGTGCAGTAAAATAGCCAAAATTCTGACCTCATCAGATTCACTCTCTTCCCTGGTAGCGCTCTGCTCCTCCATTTGTCTCAGAACTGAGTACCTGTATGTGACATAACTGCACACAACATGACACAACTTTTTACTTTTAGAAATGTTTTAGTTACTCTCATTTACTTTAGCAGACATACACAACCAAAACTGCTTCAACTGACTGAACAAGTTTAGGTTCAGCTCACCTCCGAGGGAAACAGTATTTCCTGATAATATAAATAGCAGCAACTACTGCGGCAATACTGACGATCAGCACCGAGGCGATCACTCCGGGGTGAAGTCTGACCTGCTCAACAACACAACACAACACAACACAACACGTTAAAAGCAAAAAGCCAA
>JAVSBV010016775.1:0-12269 GCA_033117975.1 Parotocinclus spilosoma | reverse complement strand
TTGAAAAAAACTGTGCTTTTCTTTCAAAAATAAGGAAATTTCTAAGTGACCCCAAACTTTTGAACGGTAGTGTATTTACATTTTATTGAGACAGAGGGAATCAGATGGCACTGACTGGGTTAGGTTTTATTTTTTTGTATATACTCTAAGCCTAGGTTAGGGTTTAGTATTGGGTTGGGGATTAGGGTTAGGCTGGGGTTTTTGTTAGTTTAGGGTGGGTTAGGTTAGGGTTTAGGATTAGGTAAGGTATAAGTAAGGGTATGGTTTAGGGCTAGGGTTAGGGTTTAGGGTATGAGGTCTGGGTTTAAGGTTTTTAGGGTTAAGGTTTATGGTTAGGATGGGATTAGGGTTGGGTTAAGGTTAAGGTTTTAGGGTTAGGTTGGGGATAGATTATGGTATGGTTTAGAGTTTAGTGTTAGGCTGGGGTTATGTTAGGGTTAAGTTAGGGTTTGGGTTGGGTTAGGGCTTATGGTTAGGGTGAGGAGTTAAGGTTAGGGTTTTAGAGTTAGTTTTAGGTTAGGGTTTTTATATATACATGTTTTTCTATTTACTGAGACAGCGGGGCGCACTGACTGGGTTAGGTTTCATATTTTTTAGGGTTGGGTAAGGGTTTAAGGTTACGCTCGGGTAAGGGTTAGATTAGGGTTGGTTAGGTTAGGGTTAGGGTGTATGATTATCGTTTAGGGTAAGGTTAGGGTTTTGGCTTAGGTCTAGGGTTGGGTTAGAGTTAGGATTTTAGGGTTAGGGGTTGAGTTGGAGATAAGGTTTAGGGTTATATTAGGGCTAAGTGTTAAGATGTAGTTAGTGTTAGGCTGGTTTAAGAGTTAGGCTTTCAGGGTTAGGTTGGGGTTAGGGTTAGGGTTAAGATTGGGGTTGGGTCAGGGTTAAGGTTTTAGAGTTAGGTTGGGAATAAGGTTTAGGGTTATATTTGGGTTTAGTGTTAGGCTGGGGTTATGTAAGGTTAGGGTTATGTTAGGATTAGGGTTTAGAGTTAAGCTTTTTATTTGTTAGGGTTGATTAGGGTTAAAGGTTAGGGGTTAGGGTTAGGCTGGGGTTAGGGTTTAGAGTTAGGTTGGGGTAAGGTTTTGGATTAGGGGTTATGTTAGGGTTAGGGTTTACGGAAAGGGTTTTAGGGTTATTTTTAGGGTAGTTTAGTAGTTAGGGATAAGAGCTAGGGTTAGGGGACTGAAAAGGCCCTTCTCTAACATTTTAATCCTTTCTACTTTTTCAGATCCAGGGAGATACCGGGGATGCTTCATCCAGGATCTGTATTCACCTGCCACGTGACCAGTACTTTGGTAGGTAAGTATGTCTTTTTATTTTATTTGGGGATTAGATTTAGGGATAGTGATCTGTTTTAGGAGCCAGGATTAGATTGGGATAACTGAGGGTTAGGATTAAGGACTGGGGTTAGGTTTGGGGACTGGGGTCAGGTTGGGAATTGGGATAAGGTTTAGTGATGGGGTCAGTTTTAGGGACTGGGGTTAGGTTTTAAGGACTGAGGGTTAGGTTTAGGAACTGGGATTGGGTTAGGGTTTAGGGTTTTAGGGTTAGTGGTTAGGTTAGCATTTAGCATTAGGCTGGAGTTAGTGTTAGGCTGAGGTTAGGGTTAGGCTGGGTTAGGGTTAGCGTTTGAAGTTAGGGTTAGGTTGGGGTAAGGTTTTGGATTATGGACTATGTTAGGGTTTAAGGAATGGGTTTTCAGGTTAGGGTTTATATATATATATATTTAAATTAATATTATTTTTTTATTAAATTGAGACAGAGAGAATCGGATGGTACTGACTGGGTTAGGCTTTTTTTATATAGGGTTTAGGGTTGGGTTATGATTTTGGTTTAGGGTTAGGGTTAAATTAGAATTTGGGGTCGAGTTAGGGTTAAGGTTAAGAGTATGGGGTTAGGTTTTTTTAAAGTCAGGGTTAAGGTTTAGGGTTATGATGGGATTAGGGTTGGGTTAGGGTAAGGTTTTTGGGTTAGGTTGGGGATAGGTTAGGGTATGGTTTAGGGTTATGTTAGGATTTAGTGTTAGGGCTAACCCTAACTCTAAATCCTTACCTAACTATAACCCCAGCCTAACACTAAACCCTAATATAACTCTAAACCATACCCTAATCCCATCCTAACCCCAACCTTAACCCTAAACCTTAAACCTAACCCTAACCTAACCATAGCTCTACACTCTAACCCTAAACTACCCTAACCCTAAGCCTAACATAACCCCTAATCTAAAACCTTACCCCAGCCTAGCCCTAATCTAATCATAACCTAACATAAACCTAACTCTAACCCTAACCTTACTCTAACCCTAACCAAACCCTAGACTAACTATAACCCCAGTCTAACACTAAACCCTACTATAACTCTAACCCTACTATAACCATACCCTAACCCAACCCTAATCCCATTCTAACCCCAACCTTAACCCTAAACCTTAAACCTAACCTAAGCCTACCCTAAGCTCTACACTCTTACCCTGAACCTAACCTTACCCTAACCAAACCCTAGACTAACTATAACCCCAGCCTAACACTAAACCCTAATACCCTAAACCTAACCCTAGCGCTACACTCTAACCCTAAACTACCCTAACTACAACCCTAAAATCCTTTCCTTAAACTCTAACCCTAACATAACCCCTAATCCAAAACCTTACCCCAACCTAACCTAACTCTAAACCCTAACCCCAGCCCAACCCCTAACCTAACCTAAGCCTAACTCTAAGCCCTAACCCGTTACCCTGAACCTAACCCTGACCTAACCTTACCCTAACCTAACCATACCCTAACCTAACCATACCCTAACTCTAAACCCTAACCTAACCATACCCTAACTCTAAACCCTAACCTAACCCTAAACTAACTATAACCCCAGCCTTACACTAACTCCAGTCTAATAATAAACCCCATCCCCAACTTAACCCCAAAACCTTAACCCTAACCCAACCCTAATCTCATACTAACACCAACCTCACCCTGAAAATCTAACCCCATACCTTAACTCTAAACCCAAACCCTAAACTACCCTAACAATAACCCTAAAACCCTTTCCTTAAACCCTAACCCTAAACCCTAATCCTATAATCCTATATCCCTAACCCTATACGCAAACCATAACCACATCCAAACCCTAAACCCTAACCTAGGGTTAGGGTATTTATAAAAAAAATATAGAAAATCTAACCAAGTCAGTGCCATCCGATCCCCTCCAAAATCCTAAACCTAAGCCCTAACCTAACCTTCTTTACCTCACAAATCCACAACACAAAAGATTGCTCAGAATACACTTACCTTGATGCAATATGCACACCCTAAAAGAACATTACAATCAGGTTTTACATAATCTCACACAAGACATAACTGGACACAGTAAAAGAGAGTGGACAGTGGAAGTGAAATGGGCTCAAAAACGTTATAAACAAAAGCTCAAAGAAACTACCTTGATGATATGTTGATGGTATGGCATTAATCAGACAGACAGCCACCACTGTAAAAGGACTGAGTCCAGTTTCACGTGCCACTACCATTCTAAAAGAACAGGCTGGTTCTCCACGGGCCCAACTGCAACTCTCACATCTTGAATTCATGACAGGTATACTTCCAAAAACAGAACAGAGAGCCCAACTCATGTTTGATTACTGGAGTTCACAAATAACTGATTAATTTGACCCGGACAAATCAAACCTTGCATATTCAATCATCCATAACCAATCCCTATTCCCTAAACCTAACCTAGCCCCCAACCAAGCCCCTAACCCTAACCTGGCTTCTAACCCAAACCAGGCCCTTAATTCAGCCCCTAACCCTAACCTAGTCCCTAACTAGGCCCCTAACCCAAACCGGGCCCTTAATTCAGCTCCTAACCCTAACATGGCCCCTAGCCAGGCCCCTAACCGGACCTAGTACCTGGCACCTAACCCTAACCGGGCCCTTAATTCAGCCCCTAAGCCTAACCTAACCCCCAACCTAGTCTCTAACTAGGCCCCTAACCCTGATGGGGCCCCCAACCTGGCACCTAACACTAACCGGGCCCCTAGCCCTAACCTAGCCCTCAACCAAGTCCCTAACCCCAATCTGGGCCCAACCCTAACCAGGCCCTTAATCCCAACTTGGCCCCTAATCCTAACCTAGCCCTCAACCCAGCCCATAAACTTAACCTGTCCTCTAACTGGGCCTCTTACCATAACCGGGCTCCTAACCCTAACCAGGCCCCCAACCTGGCACCTAACCTTAACTTGGCCCCTAATCCCAACCAAACCCCCGACCCAGTCCCTAACCGGGCCGCTAACCCTACCTAGCCCCCAACCAAGCCCCTAACCATAACCTGTCCCCTAACCATAACCTAGCCCTCATCCCAGTCCCTAAACCTAACCAGGCCCCCTAATTTGACCCCTTATCCATTGCCTGAAATAGTGGATCTCAGGGGAGAGGCAGACGAGAGGCAGCATTTAAACACGGTTTGTGTGTTGTTTTTTTTTTCTTTTTTCGGATTTAGCACTTGATTTTAATAGCACTTATTTGCCGACAGTCTTCTGCCGACCCCTGGAGGGGTTAAACCACAGAGAGCCAATTCTCCTATTTTTTTCCTCTCTTTCCTACCCCAAACCATGAAATCACAGGCAGAACAATAAACATGTAATACATTTTAAAATCCTCTCTAAAAATAATAATTATGTCCAGCAGAGGGAGACAGATGTGTCAGTGTACTTAAAACCCATACCAACATATTCATATTCTAAACCTAACCCCAAAACCCTAACCTAACCCTAAATCCCAATATAACCCCTAAAGCCTAACCCCAAACCATAACCTAATCCCATCCTTAACACCTAATCCCTAACCTAACCCTAACCCCAGACCCTAAACTCTAACCTTAACCCTAAACAACCCTTACCCCTAACCTTAAACCCTAACCTAAACCTAATCCCTGTTAGCATTACAGAACAGATTTACCAATCTAGCAGACCATGATAAGCTTAGTGATAATGAGAATGTTTCAATTAGCACAACACAACAGGTTCCTGATATGTTTGACAGATCACTTACAAAATCCTATTTAACCCTAAACTTAACCAAACCCTAACCTAACCCAATTTTCTCCATATATCCAAAGTCCTTAAAAACTAAAACCCCATCCACAAGCATCCACGGAAAAAGTCATTTTAGCATTAGGTATCAACAATAGAGAACAACACCTACGTAAACAGCCATTAAACAATTACAGGGTCTGTGGTGAACAACAGAATTTTCTCAAATGCCACTGTCTATACGCCATTAATCCAGTTACTCTGCTTTTACAGGAACAGTGGAATCAACAGCGAAAACCCCATTTTCTCTCTTTACTTACCCCAAACCATCAGCGCACACAAAACAATAAATAAATTAAATTAAAAATCCCCTCTAAAAATAAGGATTTTGTCCAGCACAGGGAGGTTTTTCAAACCTAACCGTAACCCTAAAACCCTAACTTTAAACCCTAACCTAACCCTCCAATCTTGCATTTCAGGCCTCTAACACATTTTAAATAAGTTAGGACTTATTTTCCACAACCTACAGTGAGACCAAGTTCTCCGGTTTCCTCCCAAATTCCAAAACCTTGTATTGGATCAACTGGAGAAATTGTCTCAGTATAAGTGAGGATGTCTCAGTATAAGTGAGGATGCAATTTTTACCACATTGTGCTGATATGGGGTTTTGAAGTATAAGAGTATTATAGCCACTAATATGATAAACGTAGCAATTGTATTGGGTGTCATCATTTTTAGTTGATTTGATGACTCAGGAATGCAATTACATCAACCTTAATTCCCAAATAAGTTTTATTGAATGACGCAATTTATATTGTATAACATTTACACAATAATTTAATAATTTAGCTTATACAACACATTTCACATTTGAAATAACAGAAAAAAAAATGAAAAATATATTAATGATCAGGATAGTCTAGCTTTCTCCTACAATTATCACAAGCTATAGATGACTGTCTCTCCAGTATGGTATTAACGAGAACCTTCTACAAAGTAACTGAAAGTAAAAAAATGGTTATACAGTTGATTCCGGTTAATTGTACCACTGATTAATGGGACCAGCCGCTTCTTCAGGCCAAATCCTAAAGTACCAAATCAAATCCTATTAAATACGTGTAATGTTATTCCGCTAATTTGGACCAAAAACGTGTACACTATGTGATATCCGTATGTAAAATCCCAAGAAACTCTTCGTCTCTGGCATCAATACCCAAAAACAATACCCTCTACTGCCACCTACAGGTCTTTGCCTAACATTCTCATTTACTACAAAAAAATTAAGCCACTTAGCCCCTGCTAAAGCGGATCAGATCACACTGGACAAGTTCTTCAAACGTTGACTGGAATTTAATAAGAAGAACTTGTTTTTTTTTACAGTATTATGCTTTGCATGCTGAGTACCTATACATTGTGTTGTAGATCGTGTCGAAAAACTTGTTTTCAAATTTAATTTACAATGAACAAAGTTCGTAAGTAACAGTAGTTCTTGTTTGTACGTTCGGCTATACGTGTAAATCGCACATTAATAACAAATAAAGGTTTAATAAACATTTAATATGTTAAATAGCACATCCCGTCTTGTAACATAGGGCATGTTCGTTTTATCGGACCAGCCGGTTATTAGGACAAAAATGGCCACGTCCCGATGTGGTCCCATTAACCGGAATCGACTGTATATGTAGTACTGTTATAAAAATATAATTAGCTAAAATTAACTGGCTTTGTCTGTGTCCCACCATTACATTAACTTTTGTGCATGAAAATAACAGTGGAAATATTAACAAGGCGACTGTTGTCCAGGAGCTGTTTTGGCTCATTAAGCAATGACATTAAGAGAGCTCAGAGTATTATTGTGAAACATACTCCTCAATGACACCTGTAAGTGTATTTAATGCATGCTGAAACTGATCTGTCTCAACACCATAACGTTCATACCAGTGTAGGTAGGCCCGTGCATCCAGCATATCCCTGGCCCGTTGAGCTACATGACCAAGTAACTTTGTAACACTGCTGTGATTGGAACATACAGTGAGAAGGCGTGAGGACAAAGAAACCCCAATTTCATTTCGGGCATCTGAAACAAAATGAATAAGAACAAATGTTAAGTTTGGGCCTAAATACCTACTTACTCACCAATAAAACAAAACAATAACATGATCTAATAACAACTAAAAGGTCCTTAACAACAACTGGTCTAAGCAGAATGATGTACAACAGCACTACTGGCTCTTCTCCATGCAAAATAGACCAAGCCATATGCAAACTTGGCTCACCAGTCCAGTAGTCAACAGGAAAAGGATTCCAGTGGACACATCTATGTGACTGACGTAATCTCCGCAGTACACCTGAACCCATAAATGAGTTGTCCTGGTTTCCACGTGCCACTGCCAGCACAGCTCGACTAGAAAACTGCATTCACATATAAGGATCAATGCCATACAAGGTCTTTTAACAAAAATCAAATATCCCTTAAAAATTTCCACTAATTATTTAGCAGTGTAGTGACTTTCTTGCTGAGCTCAGCCCTGCGTTGGACTGTGTCTGGTCTGTGAGGTAACCCAGTCAATTACAGACGCCACGACTAAGCCATGACCAGGAAAAGTTTGTTTAAAAAAGGGGAAAAAGAACAAAATCCTCCAGTCTTGTATACAAACTACTATACCTTCGTACCATATACCTTGTACCTTTCTTGCTTTTACACTTCAGTCATGCTCAACTAATATTCAGTTGAGTTTAGTTTTTACCACAGATAGTACTAATGCTGTTATCACCCAAATAAGGATGGGTTTTCCCTATTGAGCCTGGTTCCTCTCAAGGTTTCTTCCTACACATCCCAGGGAGTTTTTCCTTTCCACTGTCGCCTCTGCTTGCTCATTAGGGACACAATGACTCTCATACAAAATTCTTACAAAATTCTGTATGGCATCAAACCTCTTTGTTGTAAAGCTGCTTTGTGACAATTCTGTATTGTAAAAAGCACTGCAGAATAAATTTACTTGACTTGACTTTCTACTGTGGTTTTGCCATTATGTACATTAGAGATGTATTTAAATGACAGTTAGTGTTCTTCGAGTCAGTCAATAAGGATGATGTTCTACCAAACACAACAAAAGCAGAGATAATGTACCTGTTCAGTGGCTGAAAAACTTGTAGCAATGTTATGATCCAGGAGAGGTGAAGAGTGAGGAGGCTGGTCTTTCTCTGGGACATTATTCTCAGCATGGACATTCTATTAAATGGAGTACATTTATTTTTACATGTGTGCAACAAAATAGCAATGATGCCTGTTTAGTATTTACAAAGTGTTTTGCCAATTAAAATATTTTGAATTTTTTACAAAAATATATCTTTTATACCTTGCAACACCAAGGCCAGTCAGTTCCTCCATAATCATATGTTATTTCATCTCCTTTCTTAATGTCTTTGATAGCAAAAAGACAAAGATGCAGGCGTCCATATATATAAATTCTTTTCATTCTGCAATTTGGGTTCTTGTGGTCATCATTTACTAACCTACCAAAAGATCCATCTTCTTTTGCAGCATCGATACTAACAAAAAGTTAAAGTATTTAGTTATAGGTTATTTGATTTAAAATATTACATCTCTTTACAGTTATTTGTTTTAAATGTCATATGTAAATGTGTGGAGATAATATGTAACTTTGATTCAAGTATGACTTATATACTGTATATAGAAATATGCTGAGATTTAACTCAATGCTTTATTAGGTTGAGATTAATGCTATTGATCACGCATGTAAGTCTTGATGGTAGGATATGAATTAAATGATCAGCTTACCAAAATGTTTTTCCTTTCCACTTAAAATCAAACATGAACACAGTACATGCATTGTGGTAAACTCG
Organism: Parotocinclus spilosoma; assembly: GCA_033117975.1. Classification (NCBI taxonomy): domain Eukaryota; kingdom Metazoa; phylum Chordata; class Actinopteri; order Siluriformes; family Loricariidae; genus Parotocinclus; species Parotocinclus spilosoma. Next base: position 3,379 of record JAVSBV010016775.1, on the reverse strand, counting down.
TCTTCTGTTTTGAGACTCATTTAAATTAATAAGGTCTCCTCTGTACTCAGCAACAAAATCACCTTTCGAAAATGGCGCTAGAGTGAAGACACCATAGCCTGTAAAAAATAAGTACCGGTAATAATGACATTGATTTCATGCTAGACCATTTAATTAGATGTCCTAATCCAGCATTGTCTCTCTTTAACAATGAGAGGTAACAAAATATCCCCATTAATACAACAATTTACCCAAAGTTCCCAAATCACTTTAACTAATTTAAATTAACTGGTTATCAAGTAAAAACAAAATCTAGTCCAGACATTCTTAAGAAGCTGGGATTAGATTTAGATAAATTATAAATCAGTATAAACTGCTCAAACTTACCCTTCTCATTATTGATGTATTTTACCTAATCCTTCGTGACATTTTACCTCAAGAAAAAAAAAGTATGATTTTTTTTTTTCAATGACCAGTAATTTTCCTGATCAAAATAATAGGGTAACACTTTAAATTAAGTGTTGACTAACTAACACGAAGTAATGCATTAGATAACATCAATAATCAATATTTAGTATTATTAAGGATTAATGATAAACAAAAAGAATGAATTCTAGCTAGCGTAATTGTGCTAATTACAAACTGAGATTCAAATTACGTGGTAAAGTTAATTAAATAAAAAAAATTCTGTATTATCTTTATTTTTATTAATTTATATTAAGCAAATGACTTGCAAATCATATTAGTTTATTAAAAAAAACTTTCAATGATTTTGTTGTAGCAAACTCACGTCAACGTTCCAAAAGAGCACACTTCGACAGGTGGGGCAGATGGGTAATGTAGTTCTCTTTAAACCTCCTGTGTAGTGTTTATCAACTGTGAGCGCAGTCATAAAAACTACATTACGCCATTACTTAAAACTACAGAGTTCAATTAGAAAAGCGTAATTTACCAAAGTTTAATTACAAATTCCAAAATGATGGCGCTAATAAACTGCAAAACACGATAATTAACTATTTTGATAATGGGAACAATTTAAATATCATTCTATTTTATTAATATTAACTAATTTGATTTGCTGTTTGCTTCTTAGTTATCTATTTTGTCTTAATCGTAACGCATAATCAAAAAGCAATTTTAATGTTTGAATATACCAACCTTTAAACTTGTAGAAATTTATCTGCTTGCTTTAAAGCTGATAAAGCAAAACGCCAGCACATGCGCAGATAACCCACAGTGCTGAAAAAAGTAGGCGGTACCATAATTTGCATAAATGTTGAGTGGCAGTGTGTTAAAAAAGTGTGTGAAGCCGATGGCCAAGTCCCGCCCCGAGAAATACTGACTATAGACTAAAGGGTGTGACTTAGAGCAAACAGTTCACACACACAAACATTCCAGCCCATTTCATATGAGCCAAAGTAGAAAATTCATGGAGCAGGTATATACACCCGCTCCAACACGTTTTAATGAGTTTCCACTGCGGAGACTAGGATTTATGTCCCCATAACGTTTTTGGTCCCTGCAATGTTGGTGTGTAAACAGCTCAGTTTATGTGGAGTATCTTCATATACGGAAATGTCATTTGTGAGTTATTGTACTTTATTATAGTGTTGTGAACACAGATATTATGTGCATACTTATTTACGTGACACGTATGTATAATAATATGTTTACAGTTACGATTTCGGACGCATCCTATAATTGTCCTACTAATTTCATTCATGCATAAATTAAGATTTCATACACAAACTTCTGTTATTTAATATTGCCTTTACTATACTAAAAATATATAAATTTATGAGTTACATTTTGATTTATTACATTTATAATATACATTTTGATTAAGCTAATTTGTCTTGAATGCTAAATGTAATTATTATGATGAATGATTTTGCAAATACAAAACTGTGATTTATATACAGCATGTATTTGTTATTTTTTTTTGTTCTCAGATCATTTTCATCAATTCATCGATTCATTAATCACTTACTTCTAGCCTCACACGTATACACAACATTGCCAAACACAAACTTACTCACCCACTTAGTCAATGACTGACAAAGTACACAATACACTTAAAAAAAGATAAAGGACCAGTTTATATATAAAGACTGATACAGTTTGACACACGGATGTCACAGATACACACACCACAGCCGACCAATTATCTCCAATTTATCTCTGTTCTCTCACTTGCACTGCTTTTTGTACAAACATATTTCAGCCATCATCTGATGAGAAACAAAATCGGAGAAAGAAATCGGAGGTGACTCCATTAGACATTCTACCATCAGGTTTGGCTAGTTGGACCTTTTCTTGTCCATTTGTCAAAAAGAGGAATGGATAGATTTTTGAGTAACATCTATAGCAAACTTCTATGCTTTATTTAAATAAATTAAAAAATCTAAATCTTTTTTGTCTGTTTTGTTATTTGTTATTGAATATGCATATTAATAATTCTTGAAATAGGAAGATTAGTTGTCTGAGTGCATCAGTGAATATTAATGTGGTTTCATCAGAATAATACACTTAAGGTTCACACTGTAATGTCAAATATATTTAACTGATCTTCAGCACTCAGCCTGATTACTGTCGTATTACTACAAAAACACATTCGAGCTTCACGTTTTTTTTGTTGTTTATGTTTTACTGCAGTAACAAACTTGAGGTTTGTGCTATAACATAAGTACAGATATGCAGATTTTTGCCCACTGTGGTATAATTGCAATAATACACTGGTGTGCTGCGGCCAAATATCAGTACACCAGTGCCAGTGACACGTTATAACATGGAGATAATTGGCACTGGTGCAATGCAGCCGTTGGCGTGTGGCCTTGTACAAGCTTTAAATATTTTCTCACATAGTTTCACTCAAAAAGGTTGTTTCCAGTTGAGGAGCACACCCCACATACAAGATAACCGTATTATTATAACTTCAGTATTCAACCAGTCACAATACTGATTTCTGAAGTGGAACCCGCAGATTGTTTTGATCTGACTTTGTGCCTTTGTGATGTTGGCCATGTGCCGGTTTGTACCTTGGTGCTGGTTAATTCCCCAGTATTTGCTTGTTTGGTGCTATATGATTTTATTATGAATCTTTTAACAGCAGAGAGCACTGCTTCTGTGTGAGTGCACTTAATATTCAAATCCTAACAGTCTCTCTGTCACGCACGGTACTGAATAAGTAGTCGGGAGACGTAGATGCAGAAACAGACAGCCGTTTATTGTTAGGTGCAAGGGCAGAGACAATGGAATGCAGGAGGAGCAGATGATGCTGGTGTGTAATCAATAGGACCAGAATGGGAGCTGAGACCTGGGGGACACACAGGGAGAGAGCACACACCACAGCAAACGAACAAAACAAACAAAACAGAGAGGCAGATAGTAATAGGAATAC
>JAVSBV010016766.1:0-12270 GCA_033117975.1 Parotocinclus spilosoma | reverse complement strand
ACACACACACACACACACACACACACACACACACACACACACACACACACACACACACACAAACACACACACACACAGTAACTGTAACCTTCGTATATAGATATTGATTACTGTGAGAAAATAATTCAAACCTGAAACTAACAGAGAGAAACATTATCACTAAAACATCATTAGATATTATTTCTCTTTTTAGGAATTTGGTTTGTCCAGGTTCAGAAGTAACCAGGTAAAGGCCATGAAGGGTCTGGAGTACGCCCTTTCTAAACTACACAGTAAGTTATTTTGATGTCTATGTATCCTTTATATGTTATTAGCATGCTAGTATATATTTACTAATCTTTCTAAAGCAGTATGCAAAAATAAAACCATAATAATCTCCAGTAGAGCCAATGGATCTTAGTATTTGTTCACTTTATCTTGTTAAAAATGGAATGGAAGTTCATCTCTTCTGAAAGCTCTTTCAATCTCACATTCATGCTGTGAATCATTCACACACCAAGGAAGGATTTTATTCTGCTAACTGAGGAGAAGATTGGTATGAGGAATAATGACCAATAAACCAAACAACAATCAATAAAACAAATCAATTCCAACCCAAAAATAACCCAACACTAAACAACAAAGCGACAAGCCAATGCCCAACAAACATGGCAACACACCAGTGACCAACAACCAACAAAAACTAACCAACATAAAACACATCAGCGACCAACAAATTGACAATCATCAATAAATCCAATCTACAAAAAAACTAATCAAACAACAGAAAAACACACAAATGATTCACAAACTGTAGCCACATTCAGCGTCTCTCGGACCTCCTCATGTTCTCATAGTTTGTTAAATATTGTCCTACCTTTGTGTGTAACCGTTTATTTTTGCTTTGTTTAAATCAATTTAAGCTACTTGTTTAATAATTTCTCTTCCTCTCCACCTTCTTAGAATCAGCAGCTCAGGGTCACCAGGGCGATGGGTCCAAACCCGAAAATCTGACCACATCCTCCAGTTCCCAGAAGCCTCAGCATTATGTTTGAGAAATGCAGATCTTATCAGAAGCCTTCTGGAGCAGGATGGCTTCAAATCAGCTGCTGTTAGGAGAATCTTCTGTCTGTTAATCCAGAAAACTGCAAGTGATGCCTGTTTCACACTGATCACGTTCCCACAGCTGATCTCTCCCCTGTACACAACACTAAAGTGAAAACATTTAACCTCAGCCACACAAAGTACGAATATTAAATGCTAAAATATTAAGTGATAACTTATAGGCTCAGATAATAATTAAGGCCCGGACTGGGACAGTTTACTGTAAGTATGCCTGAGCATGTGTCACATTATTCCATATGTAATCCCAAACAAAAAGAATAAAAAGGATAAATGCCCTGAATATTGAAGAAACGTTTGCACTATTTGCAGGGCATGAACGCTCAGGGACAGATTTGACCTTAAACCTCACCTCTCACTTTCTTCTTCATCCAGACTGAAACACCTACTGTATGCTCCACTGCTCAGCTTTTATTTATCTCAACATTATTGTTAGTTTTAGCATTATATAGTTCAGGCTGTATGCTGTAAGTGATGGGAACATAAGTTCATTCCATAATTCCTTTGTTTTACGCTTTGCTCTATTGAGGGAAGACTTTATTTTAGATTTTAAAAAGCTGACCGTTTTATTCTGCCATGCTGCAGCATGTGCACTAAACTACACATATAAAACTATGTTCAATTTGTTATTTATTTAAATCTCCGTTCTCTCTCTCTCTCTCTCTCTCTCTGTTTCCAAGAGAAAATTATTTATGATTTTTATCATTTGTGCTTGTAGAATCATTCACATGGCATTTCATACGTATATTATTTATACTTCATTCAAGTAAATACACTGCTCAGAAAAATCAGGGGATATTTCATTATCATTAATTCTTGTCAGCAGTATAGAAAAATATCTGACCTGTCATTTTTTAATAAAATAATATGAAATTATTATTTGTTGTCAGGATTGTTGAATTAAACCGTTCCGATCTTGATTGGATTGTGTAACTTTGTGAGGATTTATCAGATCCACATTCATGCTAGGAATCATTCACATACCAAGTGAGGTTTTAATTCAAGATTGGTATGAGGAACAATGACCAATAAACCAAACAACAATCAATAAAACAAATTGATTCCAACCCAAAATAACCCAACAATAAACAGCAAAGCAACATGGGCAACTAATGCCCAACAAAAATGACAATACGCCAGTGACCAACAACCAACGGACACAAACCAACGTAAAAAACACACCCACGACCAACAAACAGCACAATCATCAATAAATCCAATCTACCAAAATAAAATAATAAAAATCAAACATCAGAAAACACATCCATGACCCATGATTCCAATTAATAGTGATTTAATATGAATATTAGGCACCATTTTACTGAATATAATAATATATTTACCACCGTTTAACTAAACTGGGTAGAAGTTTATTATTATTATGTTATGTATTGTTAAGTATTGAAAATGGAGAATGTTTTAGTTAGTTTATGTATAGCTGTTACAGACAGTTTTAAACAGTAAACAGACAAGCAATATTGACTTTGTTAAAAGTTATTTTAACACCTAGTTTAGGATAAACTGGAAAATTTTAAAACTGTAAGTAGTCTGAGGTTTTTATACGTAATTATTTACATTTACAGCATTTAGCAGACGCCCTTATCCAGAACGACTTACAACTGATATATTCTTACATTTCAAGCAATGGTGGGTTAAGGGCCTTGCTTAAAGACCCAACTGTGGCAGCTGTGGGATTTGAACCCAGGACCTGATAGAGTCTAGTGCCTTAACCGCTAGGCTACCACAGTCCAATTATTAAGACAATGCATTCAGTTTTAGATTAATATCAGTGGTTACAGAGATTATAATTTATTTTTTATATTAATGTCAATATTTATAAATGATACATTTAGTTTTAAAATAATTATCCTTGATTTTAAAGACGATAAAATCACGTGCAGAATTCATGTTTAGATTAATATTCATTATTATAAATGTAATATATTCAGTTTTAGATTATAGGAGAAGGTTAACGGTTATACGTTTAATTCTAAGTTAATATCAGTGGTTATAAAGATGATTAATTCAGTTTTAGATTAATACGTGTTTATTTGAACTTTAAGTTTCTCACAGATTTCCATCCCAATCAAAAGCAGTGAGAAACTTCTAGATCAACTCAGCTCGCGCGAGAAAAGAGGCGGGAAAGACGGAGGACGTGCTCAAATTGTACACTAACCTACTAAATAGTGTGCTTCAATTAGTGAATCTCCCGTGGTATCGATGCTGCTCTGACAGACTATATAGTAAACATTACTTGGTTTGAGACACTGCCTAATATTGTCTCAAGGGAGAATAACTGAGGTAAACTGATGTATGCCACGTAAATGTATATTTATATTTATAATACATATTTCAAGTAAAATATTGGTTAATATAACTGATATTGTCATTATAAATGATGTATTTTAGCGCTAACAGGTGATGCTGAGGCGAAACTGACAGGTTTAAAAGGTTTGTCAGTTGCCTCCGGTCCTGAGGTAAAGCTAACGGTCTCTTTGTTAAGTTAAAAGGTTTTTTTCCCACTCAGCTTTATCTGGAAATTTAAGATAATATAGTTATTTTACTGGTTGTGTTGAATGTGTGAGTCATAATGTGTAACGTGAGCTCTAGTAACATTATATTGAAGGTTGGGCGAATGAAGTTCGAGAAAGTTCTACAGGAGAAAGATGAGTGAATATCTATTGAGTGTCTGAATGTTTCCCTGTCAGGTTACTTTAAAGAGCATGTTAGTGGAGCATAAATTAAAGAAATAAAATAAAGAAGTAAAGATGCAGTAAATAATTAGGTGATATGTCGAAGAACATGTTTATGCTTGATTAATGATTTCATCAATAATGAGGTTTGATTCAATAAATACACTCAACTACAAACTATCTGTTCTTCATTGTTTTCTAATATCGATGCAGTACAAATATTTTACACTTAATAATTCAAAATGTATGGAACAGAGTGACCAACAGAGAACAAGTATATAGCGATGCCTGCCTTAAGTTCTTAGCCAGCGTTTTATAAAGTATTTTAATATTTAAGGAATAAATATTTATTCCTTTTAATATTTTAGAGTCTCTGTCCTGCACTTACTGTTCCTGCAGTTGAACGTCTGGTGCATTTCATGTTAACAGCTATAAAAGGTTCACTTTAAATATCTATATAAATGTAAGCTAGTGAAACAGGTAGTTAATCTTAGTTTAGAATCAAAGCACTGACCGATACCGGGTGCACTGCGTACAGTAAAATAAGATCTACTGACTGGGCTTGGGACTGTGGTAGCCTAGCTGTGAAGGTACTGGACTCTGGACCTTCATCGCTGCCAAGCTGCTGCTATCAATATTTTACAATCTCACTGCTGTTTAAAGCTAAAGGAGAAAGATGTGAGAGGCTTAACAACAGTATTATCTCTGATTTAATAGTTTTAGGTCTGTTTTTGTACAATGTAAGAACTTACAGAACAAAATAAACGATTATCTGCTATATTTAGGAAGGTAGACGCTGATATAATATAGTATGTAGATAAGAATATGATGTGTTTTTTTTATGTTTTACAACCATTGAGTAACATGTCTTTACTAGTATAATCGCTTTGATTTGTCGAAACCTAAGAAAGCGAAAGAGAAACCTTGTCGCAGTTTGTGAAGAGGAGAACACGGATCTGACAAATAAAAAAGCGTAGTAAGTATCTGTGTTAGATTATAGATTTTACTTCAGAACTTTATTTAAAGAAACTTGTTTTTGTTAGTATTTTGGTCCGGTCCGGTAGGTGTACTGGAGAAATGATTACAGCTCCTGTTTGGAACCTCTTTATGTTTCGGGCTGTATACGCCCAGCGTAATCAGCAGTTAGTCTCAATTAGTATAGTCTTTTTAATAGGTTTTTTGGTTGTTGTTTTTTTGCTAAGAGAGGGTTTTTTTGTTTGTGAGTCATCTTTTTATGTTTGTTTTGTTTTAAGTGGCTTTACTGTTGGCCTTTCTTATACTCTTCTACTGAAAATGGAGGAAGTTTGCACATGCTTATACCTTCTCCTGTCATATTTTACTCTGTTTTTATTATCATTTTGAATGTGTAGTAATTTGAAATGACCAATCATTTTTAATCTGTACCATCTGGTTTATTTGAGCTAAACGTCTATTCATGTTAATGGATGACAAAGGGATTTCAAATGTGTTTAACAGAACATTTATACAGAAGGGAAACATGAAATGGTCATAAACAACAATGGAGTCTCTTAGACTAGCAGCAATATAAATAATCTCTTTGGGTTATTTAAAATATCTTTTTAGGGCCTTTGATATTTTGCCCATATTTAAATTACTATGTCAATAGCATCACACTTGTCAGAAATGTCATTAAATAAATTGACATTGTACAATTGGACATTGTGTGCCTCTCGCACTCTCCGTCCCACCTTCTAAATATCTTGTTCTTTTCATCTTAGGAATGAAGTCTGTTTGCCTGATGATTCTGTTTCTCCACTGCGCTCACTCAGGTAAACTCTAATAAAGCCTGTGGTATCTCTCATCTACTTCAATACACACTAATTCTAATGAATTAACCAATGAAGTAATTAATATTAAGCTAATTAAAATGGGAGATGATATCAGTACAGAGGAAACTTTAATAGGAGGTGCGTCTCTAAACAGCGTTAATAAGTGGCATACTGACTTAAGTGTTTGAGTTGAAGGCAGCTGAATTTCTTGGTTCTTGAAAATGTGTCTCCTCTCATCCGATAGGGTTCCTCAGTTCTAAAAGCTGATTGGGCTGCGTACCAGTTCACATTAATTGTTTAGAAAAGACTGTTTTGTAGATTGCTGATACTTGGTGTCGTAATCCACTCCCTCTGTTCTGCAGCGGTTGTTCTACTTGGACACACACTCCTTTACTTCTCTTTCAAATCAAACCATTCCTAGGGTTTTACCCCATTTGCACCTCGTCCCATGTGAGCCTTAAGATTTATAAGTTAACAGGGTTGTTCAGTGATTTTCAGAAGGTGACAACCCCACTAGATAACCCTAAAATACCTGGTGTCGCTTCCACTGCTGCCTATTCCCCTTTTCGCCAACAGTCTCCGGAATTGTAATCTAACTGACCTACTAACATGGTAGCCATTTTGTGGGTCAGACTTCATTTTATTTTTTGTGACGTCTTGTTTGGTACTCTCTTGCATTGCTGAACCTTCTAGTTTTTGTCATCATCTGTTGTTTTATCTCCATGCTTTTGTTTGTATTACGCCGTTGGATTTGTGGGTCCGTGTACCTTTTCCTCTCTCTAGTTCAGGATCTTTGATCTTCTTGGAATGTGTTTGGTATACTTTTGGTATCCTCATGCCTGATAAGTTTGCGCCTCATTTTAACCTTCTGTGTGAAGCTCTGAATGACACCTGAGACTCCATTGAGAAGCATTTCAGATGAGAGGAGAACTGGCTTTAAGATGCAAGAAGCACATCTGCCTTCAACTTTAAACACTGAAATCTCCCCTTCTATGAGAACCTACAGAGACATAAGTGACGTGCTTTATTTGATACGTATCTTGTGTGCTTACTAGAAGATATTTTTTTTATCACTTTCATGATACACAATATTTATCACAATACATGAGATAGTAGAAAAATACCTCAGTAACGACAGAGTCTTAAAAACACCCCCAATATTATCTCATACTTAGTAAAGTGTTTTTTATTCAAAATGTTCTGCATTTCATCCACTTAACCAGGACTCATTACACTCTCTATTAATAATAACACCACACTGTTGCTCAGTGTTCTTTATGCTCTGATGGTATACTGGATTTGCACAGAAAAGCATATAGTTTATCACAATTGTTTTTATTTTTTCAGTGAATCATCGGCTGGTTTGTTCAGATGTTCTTCTGTATGCTGTAACTGGTACCGATCTTGTTCTGTCCTGTTTGATTGAACCCAGTACCAGTGCTGTAGATTTGAAGGTGGAATGGTTCAGACGAGACATGTCAGGAAAACGAGTTCATCTTTACAAAGATCAGAAAGACATAGACGATGATCAAATTCCATCTTACAAAGGAAGAACAGCTTTATTTAAAGATCAGATGCAGAAGGGAAACGTCTCACTGTTAGTATATGATGTTCAGGTTTCTGATGAAGGAGAATATACTTGTATAGTTACAGCTAAAGATTGGTATGGTGATTACACCCTACAAGTTAAAACTGAAGGTAAGATTTTTCTTAAAATGATATTCACGTACACTGCCAGTCAGAGTTTTTTACTGGTTTGGGTACTGGTTTAGTGCAGTTTAGTTACTGTTAGTACAGCAGACAAAACAAAAAACAAATAAATTAGTGTGTAAATAAAAATACCTAGAATGAAAAGACTTAACTGGATTTGTTGTGGACTTAGAAGTTAATGATCTCAGAACTTTATGCATATTAAATATACACAGATAAACCAGAACATTATGACCACCTGCTTAAAACAGCTACCGAAACAGTTCTGACCCACCTGGGCATGGACTCCATGTCTTATTGATATAATTCATTTACCTGGGGGAGTGATGGCACCAGGATACACAGTTAGAAGAAGATAAGCTGGTGGATTTAGTGTAATGCTGTGGCCAATATTCATGTAGACATCAGTTTGACTTAAGTGAAACCTGACAGTGTTGTGGACCAGGTTCAGCCCTGCATGGTAATGATGGTAGTAGACTTTTTCACCATGGTAACACTAATTGAGGATCCTTGGTACCAGAGACCTACTTCACAAGTCTTGTAGACTCCATGACTAACAGCAGGTCAGAGCTGTTTGTTGGTGTTTAGGGAACCAGCAGCACATTACACAGCTAGTCATAATGTTTTGGAACATTGTTTATTCTGTACTACAAGTGAAATATTAGACTTATTAAAGTTTAGGACTTACACGTTAGGTCCAGACTATTTACACTAAAATACATCTGTATAAACTTTACAACTTGCACTTGTTTCTTATTGTCTTAAATCTATGACATATCTAAACAGCTGTTAAAATGTTTGGTGATAAATGTTTGGACTGAGTGTATAAAAGTAAAGCTCTAATAATATTAAGTCATGTTTGATTACAGCTGTTGGAAGAGATCCAGTCATTACTCTGGAGAGCTTTGATCATTCAGGAAGTTTCAGTCTACTGTGTGAATCAGAAAGCTGGTGGCCTGAGCCTGAGCTTCTGTGGCTGGGTAATGAAGGAACCAGTCTGACTGGTGGTGTTAAAGAAACACACAAAAACGGTGACGTCTTTAATGTGAAAAAACAACTTACTGTACACAGCAGTGGCCCTGACAGGTTTTACTGCAGAGTGCAACAGCGACATCACATGAAGCAGACGGAGATCATCATCTCTGGTGAGTGATTGTTATATAGAGGAATCGATCCTTATGGAATACTGGGGGAATCCCGAGTTTTTTAATCAGCCCTTCCAGCAATACATGCCCAGTAAGCCTGGCAAATACGGAATAAAAGTCTGGGCAGCCTGTGATGCAAAAACTAGCTATGCGTGGAATTTACAGATTTCCACAAGCAAGTCTGCAAGTGGCATTCTGATTCTAAAAGAAAGGGGTGTCATGTCTGCCCTAGCAATAAGGACAGAAAGACAAACACATTGTGCTTCACCTGCAAAAAATATCTCTACAAAGAACACACAGAAAGTGTCACTTTTTGCCACACATGCATCTAATATTGCACACAGATTTTTTTGTACAACTAGTACTTGGTTTTGGAGGGTTTGATTTGCTTGATTGGCTGTTGTTTGTTAGACATTGAAAATAGTATTTTATAGACATTAATAATAGACATTAATAATATGTTAGACATATAATTTTTTATTATTATTTGTTATTATTTAATACCAGATATTTATTGTTTATTACTGGTGCTTTTTATTTTGTATTTGTATTACAGTTCTATTCAAATAAAATACCCCCTGTTTTTTGTCTTCTTCTTGAATAAATTATTTCTGGGTCAAAATTGACCCATAACACCATAGATGTTACTATAGTTAATAATATAAATATATATTTTTTTACATTTAGGAAATGTGTTCTAATGCCCTTCAGTAATAGTCAGGTACTATAGCAACCTTTTTGTATTTATATTATTCTCTTGCGGTTCATTTGATTATATTTTTATATTGAAGGGGTATTCTCTTAAGAGAAAGGCCCAGAGGGCCACAACAAAAAATATTTAAACCATTAAACCATTTAAAACCATTTAAATCATTTCATGGATGAGGAAACCTAACAAGGTAACTAAGAGGTAAAAAACAAATTGTAGCATAAATAATTGTTTTTAGGGTATCTGAAGGGTGATTTAAGACACGGTTCAAAACTGACCCGTTACCATAAGAAAGAGTAACAGAAAGTTAACACTAGAGGAAGGATAAACAGAATGCCTTTAAACCAGAGGAGGAATTGAACCACAGGCTTACAGCAACAAAAAGCAGCATGCTACTAATGTTGCAATTGAACCGGATGATTGGTAATAATAAATAAATTGTTTAGAATAAATTGCAAGTAAATTGCTTGTTATGTGACAGTGGCAGCAACCAAACCAAAACTCCACTAATTCATTTTTTCAAATTTAATTTATTTGTTTATTGATGATATGAATAAATATATGTTTGAGGGAAAGGTATGTGTACTTCTAAAATAACAACTGTTAATAACAACGGACATATAATAGATTGTTGTATTTTTAGTACTTTTCTGTAGTATGTATAGGAAATGTCAGTACACCATGTGCAGCAGGCAAGATGTAAACATCTTTTATTAATATTAAACAACATGTTCATAATATTTATTTCCTGCCTGACAGTGACAGTGATCTGACTAAACTCCTAAACTTACAAAAAGTTCATGTCCTTCATCAATACCATAATAATCCACCTTAATCAAATTATTGTTGATACACAGACTAAAATATTGACAACTAATAATAGTTTAGATTAAAAAATCACCCACTATCATTAATGCCATAATAACCAGCAAGATTGTGTTTAGCCCTTAGAGAGCTTAAATGTATTATTAATAAACATATTAAATACATTTTACAGAGATTTTATTGTGTGTAATTGCATTGTTTGGTTTATATTTCAGATCAGATCTATTCCACATGGAGAACAGCTGTAACCATTATTACAGTAGGAAGTTTGTTCTTGATTGCATCACTTGGATTCATTGGGTTTATGATATGGAAAGGTGAGGTACAATTAATCTATAGCTGAATCTAATAATATATATGTCATTTATCTGGGTCATACTGTACTTGTGCTTTTGTAGGAAATGGAGAAACCTGAAAGCTTGGGGATTTTGATTGATATTAAAATTACTTTCCTTTTTGTCCTTGTTAAAGTGAAACAATGGAGAGAGGAAGACGGCAGAAAAGGTAAAATTTACTTTAGTGCTTTTATTGATTTTGTCAAAACTGCTTCTATAAGTAAATATTTTAATTCCTATTTTAGTTTTTACGGAGCCATTATGATAATCTGAGGCAAAAAATGTCAAAATAAGTAATTTATTAATCTCTTATTTTAAAAACAGTTTTTATGGGAAGATAAGTAATAAGGAAAAAGATCAAACTAAACTTGATATAATTAATATGCTAATTTGTAGTCTTGTGAAGTTTTACTCATGACTTTGTTATATTATTTTCAGTGATGTTTTTAACCTCACTATATCTGGTACACAAATACAACCAGAACTCTTTTCACCATTAAAATGAGCTATAATTAATCTACTAAATAAATCTTCCCTGGTATAAATGACAGCACTGATTTACGTTCTGTAATGTTTCATATATCCTGGAGCCTCCATACAGAACAGATATGGTGCTACAACATTCCTGGTGTTTAGTGGAAATTATTACACCATTAATGATCACATGGTGTCTGTCAGTGGATTTTGAAATGTCAAGTTCAGCTGAACTATTCAGTTCTGAAAGGCCTCACACTCCCTTAAGCACTGACAGTCATTCCTGTATGATGGCCTCAGTTCCTGAGGGCCTGGGTCCAAATCCCAGGTGGGGATCGCAATGTGAAAGTCAGATTGTACATTTATGTAACCCTACAATAAATTGGTCCATAATATTACAAATGGTTCTTCTACCTGAGCTCATTGAATTCTGGGTGACAGGATGTTTTGTTTCTCAGACAGATGTGAACATTATTTTTTTTTTACACAAATATTTATTTTGTATTTATTCCACACTGGGATTTTATTTATTTTTACATTATTTGAGCATGAATCACTTTTACTCCTGATGCTATAGACATTAAAGCTAGTCCTGATCTACCAGTCCACTGAACTCAGTCTCCTTTCTCTAGTGCTGGAAGTTCAGCCTTACCTGGAAAAAGGTGGTTTTCATTGTCTTGCTGGAGTCAGCCTTTCTCCTCCTCAGTGGTCAGGTGTGGTGCTTAGTTTGCTGAACTCAAAGGAGGTGATGGAGGAATTTAACTTACAGAACTATAAACCATCTGATGAAGGAGTTCAGAGACTGCTGCCAGTGATTCAAGCAACACAGAAAGCTGTGTGAGTAATTTATGTTAGTGTGTGTGTGTGTGTGTGTGTGTGTATACACTGCTCACAAAATGTATGAGATATTTAATTTTTGTGAGCAGTATATATAAATCACAAATGTAAATCACATCTGTTTAAAATATTTAGCTCTCTGTATTCAGGTTTAATTTGTTGTTAACAGTGTTTTAACATATTTAAGATTTAATATCAGCTTTTAAAACAAAAATAATCCGAAATCAATCTAAACAAACATACAGTACAATCATGAATAACATGATTCAGCGTGCAGTTTTCCATCATATTACAGGGACCAAGCAGTCAGAGAACAAACAGGCTACGGTGGGCTATTTTTATAGTCGACTAATCACTGATTATTTTTTATGATTAGTCGACTAATCTGATCATAAATTAATTGAATCATGAGCTATATGCTAACTAAAAATAAAAACAATTAAAATCATAGTTCATTAAACAAATGAACTACTGAAACGTAACGCTAGAAAACATTAGCATTTCTATTCAAACACGTCACTGTTATAACATTACAGAAAACACATGAATAATAATGTTAACTTTTACAGCTATGAAGATGAGTAAGTACTAAGTTAGGGTGACCATATTTTGGTTTGCAAAAAGTAGGACACCTGATATGAGAGTAAAATC
>JAVSBV010016727.1:0-12272 GCA_033117975.1 Parotocinclus spilosoma | reverse complement strand
AATCGGACCAGCCGGTTATTAGGACCAAAACGATCGCGTCCCGATGTGGTCCCATTAACCGGATTCGACTGTATTGTGCACATGAGTATAGAGTAACTCTATCTCGCAAAGCTGTCGTTTTTGTATTCATTAGCACGACAGAAGAAGAAGTACGGCGAATAGGAACCTTATTTTCGACGCGAGAGACGATCTGTCTGTAACGTGACAGGGATGTGCAGCCAGGCGGAGTGTGTTCTCGGAGAGTTTGGTGAAAACAGGAGGTATTTCTAGCTGTAATTTTCACAGGGGATGAGGGAGGTAAATACAGACATCAGGTCGATCTGGACAGAAGTAAAATTACAGTCTAGCTCTTTTACAAGAGGGAATTACCGAAGGACCTGATGTCATTTTCATTCCGTCTACAAAGTAGATAGGGCTACAGTTTTACAGAGTTTGCATCTTGGGCTGCCATGCTACAGAAACTATGTAAACTACAGTGTAGAAAAAAAACATCAGGGCACATAACACTGCACTCATGCATCGTCTGCCTTCCTCTAAAGTTCAACGACCACCATGCAAATAAAGGCTGATCCATTTGTTTCCAGTACTATACGGGTTAAACGCAGCATACCTGCATTTCTAAGATATGTCAGTAGGTAAATACTGCTGGTTTTCTGTACACATGGCAACCAATACAGGGAGGGATGGGGCAGAACATGAGCGTCCGAATGCTTGGGCGGTGTGAGAGGTTACATTCACGTGGAACTAAAAATGCTCTTAATGCAACGAGATTTCTTATTAATGCGGTCATCTGCAAAAGGATTCTTTGATCATCGTGGCTATTGATGATTAAAATGCCTTTTTTGTTGAAGATTATCCCGATCTAACCATTCAATAAGCCAGAAAGTATGTATCGTGCAATAGACACAAGAGGTTTAAAAAAAGGTGCCCGCTGTGGTGCCACCCACGCATATCCATCCAGGAACCAAACAGTGGCAATAAAAACCTGTAAAAAAAGCCATTTTTTGCATATCCACAAACTTCTGTCAGTCTATTGTACTTATATCTGTATTTCTGCTCACCACTTTTGGAAAAAAATGCTTATTTAAAAAGGTGTACTACAGTTTTTTTGCCAACTCGAGGCCACTTTCATTTCTTCAGATCCTATTTGCTTAGCAAACTCATCGAGTCACCCACGATACAGTCACAGTGCGTATAATGTGTTATATTACTAGAATTATCTCCAAATCTAAACGTGATTTTACAACGTGGCTGCATTTAAGTGGTGGCAGACGGTTCCAGTAAAAATAAGGATTAAAAACGGATCAAACTGAACTGAAAAAAACGATAGAACTGTTATGTAACACACAATATTGTGGAGGCCTGAGGATCTTTTTCTGCTTACGTTTCATTTTAAATGCAATATAACTTCAGCCGCTACCCTTGAACCTTTTATTTCTTTGCACATGTTATTATCCGCCACCGTGTCCTGCGTACGCTCTTAATTACTTATTAAGTAATTCAATCTGGAATAAGTATAGGCTACAGTTCAGACACTGAAGCTTTATCGGCGTCGTCTTTTTCTTACAGTAATAATAACAACAGGAAATTAAAATGGAATAAAAAAAAGAGAGAGAAATATAATCAAATATACTTTTTATACGTCGAACTTGTATTTTAGCAACAAAATCATAAAATTTTAATACTATTTAATGTAAAGAATTAAAAAAAAATTATAATATAAATATATGTAATATAAAAAATATAGACATATAATAAATAAATAAATTGGACCGCCCTTTTTTGGTGGGCCTTGTAATGCACATATAATATAATATAATATAATATAATATAATATAATATAATATAATATAATATAATATAATATAATATAATATAATATAAGGGCAGCACAGTCTGGGACCTCACTGTGTCTGCATGGGTTTACTCCAGGTACTCCAGTTTCCTCTCACAGTCCAACTACATGTCTGTTAGGTTAATTGGTGTCTCTAAAGTGGCCTTTTATTCCTGCCCTTGTGCCCAAAGTTGGCCCACGAGCCCATGTGGATTATAATACTATAAATAAAGATAATAATTAATTATTTTGCATTTTGTCTGCGTTTCCAAGCCAAAATATCAGTGTTGGATTCTTTTAAACTCTACACCATGTCAGTCTATAATATATCTCCCGTATCTCTGATTGTGTGTCTCTTTTGTCGTATTTGGAACAACATGACAAACGGATATAGCCTTGCCTTTTCATTTTAAAACATTCGGCCTGTCGCTTCACCAAGGCGTTTGGGGTTCTTACTGATTATTACACCATGCCTTTCCCGGTCGTTCTATCATAATCACCATTTCAGATAACATAATCACACCGGCCTCTCCAGCCTCTTTTAAAATGGGTTCTGATTTAAACAGGAGGAGGCTTGATGCGTTATTTAAAATCTCCTCCTCATCCTTGTCTGATTAACTCTTTCACACTTATGTTCTGCCTCCGAGCCGTACCTTCAAACAGCGTACAGCAAGCACATAAGGGCCTGGCCCATAAGCTAAAGTTTGTAAAACCCTTGTAGTGAAGTTGTGAATTCTTTTTTTTTCCGGATTTCTTTTGAAACATGATCCGATTTTTACTCGATATTTAAAAGTACATAATTAAACAACTACTATATTTGGTCCGTTCATTTCGAATGTGGATCAAATGATCAAACGGGGCATATCTGAGTTCCAAAAATGTGTGAACGCATAGGATAAGGAGTCCATTTAAAGGCAGGTCAGGTCCACGAGCAGAGGTGGGAGTTAAGAAAAGCAGACGTCCACCCTTCACTTCAGACTGCCTTACTAGGAGAGCTCGTTGGCTCACGTTTGGCTTAAGAGCCTGTTTTAACGCGTTTTGGCGCATTTTTTGTGTAGATGACTTGCCGCTATTAACTTGCAACAAGCTGTAAATGGATTTGGGCCTGTACTATTATAAGTAGTACCCATTTTCGCCCCTGTATATCCTCTCTAACCTCTAACTACACTAAATTTTGTCTTCCGTCAAGCAAGTGCAGGTCATTTCCAACCACCAACCACTTGAGCGTATTTTTCTGTCGTGTGCTACAAGGCTCCGGCAGCGCTCCCATAGCAGACGTGATGTAACAAACTTCCCAGAGGACGCAACGCGCCAACCAGCTGCGATCAGATTGCCTCTCTTTCGTCCTTACAAACACTTGTCTTTGATTACTTCATCTGGCTCTGTGTCCCTACATAATGGCGGCATTGTTGCAGCGAAAGAATAGCTCATCTGAAATAATACAGACTCATTGATTGTCGTCCAATTCGTCCCGTCGGGTTGAGGAGAGCCAATAATTGAGCGCGCATGCACGCCGACTCGTGCCGCACGAACGAACGCTGTTTGTGAATTCGAAAGCTGACGAACGCACCGTCGATGCAATCACATATAACAATGGTTGGACCGGTGGAAAATGGGAAGATGTGAATTGGAGTTATTAGCACCGAGTGTGTTTGTACACCAAAACAAAATGGTTTTAGCGAGCTTCTTGTCGACGTTTTGACACTTAAAACGTAGAAGTAGTGGGGTTACCTCTACTAATAATGATTTGTGCTTTAAAAAGCAAGGTTATGTCGAAATATAAAAAAAAAAACACGACCTGCATAATCATTTCGGTCTTTTAAGGAGCCCAAATGTTGCTCAAAACACAACCTGACATTACATGTGAATAATAAGACGTTGTGTTTGATAAAACTTTTTGTACCAGGGGCTACTCGGTTGTGTGTCGTTGCTAAAGGTAAGTAGGTACGTTGTGTAGGTTTAAAGCCTAATATAAGGGATAAATCGAACCGAGGACGTCTACGAGAACGCTTTTATTGGCTGCATACCTGTAGGAGTGTTTGGATCTCTTATGCTTTTTCCTCTTTTTAACCAGAAGTTTAGTTAATCCTCCCAGCAGACTCTCTTCTTGTAGGCCATTCAGCTGCACTTTTGTGCAATTACAAATCACGCCCTGTATTACTCACAAATGTCTCCCTTCTTTCTTTCTTTCTTTCTTTCTCCGAGCGCGTAATTAGAGTAAGTGAGGACAATCGTTGGTGTCCATTTCTTTGAAAAGCCGTTAAACTGCATTGCTTAATTGCATTTTTCTGTCCTTTCCTATTGAGATGAAGATTGGGAAGGTTTTGCGTAATGTACTGGGCACAAAAAAATCAATCCCCGTATAAGAAGAATTGCTCACAGACCGTACTCACATTACCACAAGTCACATGTAGACAATATTTCTGGTTGCATGACGAGCACGTGCATTTTTAAAGACCAAAACATATTGGATCGTTCCAGATCTTGGCATGCAGGTAGATTTGGAAATGATTACCAGCGTTCTCTGATTAGACCCTGGGTGTGGCCACAGGAGGGCGTAAAAGAGCTTCCCGCGCTGTGCTACAAAAAGGCTCTCAGAGGCTGCTTTTGCTGTGGAGCCACACGCTACCCCGGCTACTGGTGTGACGATCTGTGGTCACCCCAGTAATGATACTAGGGACACTAACAGTTTAGAATGTGGCGGACGTCTTGGGGCCACACCATAACGCTTGCCCACATGTGACCAGGGTTTCCCAGGAATGTCTCTGCCAGATTGTAAGGCTTCCTTGGCCTGTTTGGTTGCCAGATTTAACACCGGCCAGGCGTTTATGGCACCAAGAAGCAGCCTGACGCATTGAAATAAATTCCTGATTAAAAAGAGCATAGGGGAGAAACGAATCCTTCCTTCAGTCAGTGACCCAAGGCCACACCGACACGGACCCATCACAAGACACGGACCCATCCCCTTTTAAAATCCTGACAAGGCTGGTGGATTTCATGCTTGGCCAAATGGATTTCTGCACTCGCCTGAAATGATGGGTCTGATCATTAGTACGAGCTCTTTTTACTCTCTGACTTGACGCCCACTACCGTAAGACCAGTGAAGATTAAATCAGGACTGGTTCACGTTCTACTTGCTTATCATTCGAAAAAAAGGGCCTGACTGGGATTAGATCCGGTTGACTGCGTAAAGTGGTTTAGGGGGAGATGGGGTTAAAGAGGAGGTGACACTGAACACACTGAAGTGCTTAATCCATGCTTCCATGCTTAATGACGTTCGGCAAGCGCCCGGGCGGCAGGGCAACATAATAATGCGTCGTACGTTATCATTTAGAAGCAACAGTGGTAACGAGAAACCAGCTCATCTGTGCGGCCTCGCTTTTACAGTGGTGCTTGAAAGCCAAAAGTTTGTGGACAACCCTCGCAGTTATTGATCTCTGCTATTTCAGCACATTCCTAATAAAAAGTAAAAATAAAAAGTGCCAGTAGAATGGGTCGGACTAACACCCCAGTGACTCTCAATGACTCTTTTTGCTCCCAACAAGTCAGTTCATCGACTTTCTGCCCTGCTGTG
This sequence comes from Parotocinclus spilosoma, assembly GCA_033117975.1. Lineage (NCBI taxonomy): Eukaryota > Metazoa > Chordata > Actinopteri > Siluriformes > Loricariidae > Parotocinclus > Parotocinclus spilosoma. The sequence continues at coordinate 6,864 of JAVSBV010016727.1, read as the reverse complement.
CTTAAAACAAAGTCAATAGAGAATTGGTTTGCCAGGGTTTATTGTCTAACATTAGAAGCCGATCTCTTAGAAGAACAAAACCTGTGGGGTGCGGGGGGGGGCAAACAGTCTGTTATTACCCCTTACCCACTAGACCATCACAGTTCCACAAACTGTTCCGCACGATGTAAATTGTCTAAGGCTCTAGTGAATGTAATGGATTTTTATACAAGTATTGATGTTTAAATCTAATATATTTATATGAATTACATGTAAAAGTGTGTTAAGTTCCCGGGCTTCTGTGCACATTTCGAGTGAGTGCATTAAACAATGGCCAAGCTGTACACCATAGTGAAGATAAACATAGGAAACAAAGTACATTAGGTAGGCTGCTAATCATTTATTTCGGTGCTCAACTCGGATATTCTCATCAGCGCCAGACGTAATTACTAATAACCAATAATATTTTTGATCGAATGGGTCCCTGTTCAATCGCAATCTGTTGCAGAGAGAACGAGAAAAGAAATCCAGACCCTCGTAAGCACGGTCTGACAGATTGGAACTTTTTTTTTTTTAATTCAGCTACCCACCATCCGAGTCGTTCCTAGTGTGTCGTTATCTCTTCAATGTTTTATAACCCTGATCAAAAGTCCCAATCAAAAGGAAATGCCTGAATAGGATGGTTCCAGAAATCAGTCATTATTCATATTTCTTTGATATCGAGTTACAGCGGGAGCTTCATGGAAGCCTCATTCTTTAAGCTGGACGCTCGCATGTGCATGAAGTGATGCAATTCTTGACATTGTGCAGTCAATACTCATCACTCAGGCGTCTTGCTGCATTGTTGCCACTTCCGTATATTTTGCATTTTCAACACCACAGTTATTGGTGTCACACTAGCGACCAATGGCTCTAGATTTCTGGCCAGTGTATGCGCCCTTTCTAGCTTTGGTTCCAGCCTTGTGTTGCCAGTTGGCTCCATTTTACCCCCGTCTTACCCCGAGTGATAATACTTGTGGGTTAGGGCCAAACAGTGGCAGCATTTTATTCTAATCCAGTACCTTTAAATTGCTCATAAAATAGAGGGGATACGTCGGAATGGAACATGCCATAATGACATATGCCTTCGTTTTGGTGAGCCGTGTAATTGTCACTTACATGGATGTGGTTTGATTTCGAAGAGACGCATGTAGCTCAACAACTATCTTATTTCACCCTCTACAAACTAAGCTCTGTGAAAAGTATAAAGATTAGAACAAGCCTGCCAAAGCACCAGCACAAAAACACACCCGGCAAACCCTGGCGGAATCGTTTTGCGAAAAAAAAGTGCATTATGAGCTAAGAGGCAACGGATTTAATTATTCATTATTCTTAGAAATCCGAGAAGATATCAATTGCTAGTTATTTCAGTATTCCCCAACTCTCAAAGCAAACCAAACTGGATCTTATCAAACCTTAGCTTTTGCTTGAAAGCTTGGTAGCCGAACTGTAGCGCTCTTATATGAAACGCACTGTATCATGCGAAGAACCAATTCAAAGAAAATATGAGTAGTGGGGAAAAAAGAGGAGGAAGGTCAGCAACGAGACTGGAGGACTCATAAACCAGCTATTGAGAATAATAAAGGGACAGACGTTATTGCTAAGTAGCTTCACTAAGAGGGGAGAGCGATTGTGCAGACAGCAGCAAGGGCAGTCGCTCCAAAACGCGACGAGAAAACCTTGAAAGGAATCGGCATCGAACGCGAAGTCACGCCAGATTTCTTTCTGATGCGCTTTGTAGAATGGAGCATTGTCTCCAGGCAGCTTTAGAAAATAATCTAGGTAATAATGCTGGGCCGACAGGCGCAAGGAACAACTCGATTCCATTTTATACGCGATGAAACGAAATAAAAAAGAAACCTGAGCCTAGATATTACATAAGGAATTCACCTTCTTATTTAAATAATAAGTGCGATAAAGAAACATCCCCTAGTTTTTGTGTCGTTTAAATTCACACAAAAGGGAAATACGTTTATGAAAAGAGAGAACGTTCAAGGAAATATGACACGTATAAAAAGGATTATTTGACTATATTATAAATGGTATAATAATAACGAAATAAAGAATATGAAACCGTAACACGTAGTAGATTCAGATACTACAGGTAATAATGTAAAGAAAATGCATTGCTCGGTTAAATAAACACTAAGTAAGGCCGTGCAAAATCTTAAGTGAATAAACCAGGTGTCGTTTCTTTGGGTGATTTATTTCTCCTTGTGTTTGGACCATACGGGCTGAATAAAAAGAAAAGACTATTAGCCCGAGCTCGAGTGAAAAAGAAATTAATCAAAGGTTGTAGTTACTATGGATTTTGTTTCCCTGGAGCAAAGTCAGGAAGGTGTTTTGCTGCATTGATATCTTTGGGATAAACCCGTATCGTTAATAGAACGGCTAAATATTCAGGTTGTTATTTTTTTTTTCGATTCTCCCTGCAATCCAGACTGAGCTGCCAGTCGGGAAGGCCTAGTGCAATCAATTCTCTCCAGTCATGATTGATTGGCTGCAGCTCTGGCAGAGCGTTTGGTTTTGCTTTGGAAAGCATTTTGGGGCTGCTGATTTCGGGCCATATCATTGCCTGTCATGTCTATGATACTGTATCGCTCATGACAATTTGAGAATATTTAACATTTACGCCTTTTAGCAGACGCTCCTACAACGCCTTACAATCCAAGCAATGGAGATTTAAGGGTCTTGCTTAAGGACCCAACTGTGGCCTCTTTGGCAGAGGTGGGATTTGAACCCTGGATCATCAGGTCCAGAGTGGAAATATCCCCATTATCCCCCAGTACGTGATTACTGGTGCGCCCTCGTACTGGGTGCAATGAACGTTCTTACCTTGCTGCCCTATAAAAGACTCCGAGGCTTCTTTTGGGTAGTGAACCTCTTGGCAGATGGTTGACTGCTTGAAAGGCCAAGTTCAGGATGTCCTGCACATATCGCTGAGCTGTTAGTGTCCCTCGTACCATTACTGGGGGTGACAGACTGTCGTACGTAATGGATCATCACTCCAGATCATCACTCCACAGCAACAGGATTGCACCGCTCACCATCTGCCCATCGCAGGGTCCCAAACAGAGCCTGGGTTTCATCCGTGTTTCTCGTTCACACCACTGCAAACGATGAAGGTGTCAACGGCAGGACAATAGGTACAATAGGTGCTGGGACACCTGGAAATGGTCCGAGCAGAGATGGAGGGTGGAGAGAAGGTGCTATGTGCGCCTGGATGGTGGACAACAAAACAGTGGGTGCTCCTCAGGCTCGTTGGAGAATCAAACGACACTAAAATAGTCCGCTTTGAGTGACCTTCGGGTGTACCGTAATGTGATTACAGGTCAATTTGGTGGCTTCCCGCTTGAAAACAGACGCTCCCCCTGCATGAACTTTTGGATGACTTCTTTTTTTGTCGTGCTGCCCCCGAGCAGTCGAACCCAGCTGCTGGATTAGTGTCAACACCATCTGCCTGCCTTCTGAGGGCCTGAGCGGCTAGGATTCATCGGGTCACAATTCGAGGAGTAAGGTACGCTTGAGACGTGACCAGAAAGCGTTTGTGCGTTAGTATTAGTAAAGCATATTCTTTCTCTATATACAGTGCTGTTCATTTATTCATTCGAGTCGCCAAAATCATGTTGCTCACACTGCTGTGCCCATTGTCCAAAAATAATGCGCCCAGGAATGTCTTCACCCGTTTGCATCACTACCACACCCTGCCTGGTTGCCAGATTTCCCTGCAGCTACGATTGTGCAGGATTTACACGCCCTGCTGTAAGATCTGTGATTACATGTGCCACAGGATACCATACAGAACGGCTTTCCAACTTTTTTTCGTTCTGTATCCAGGCTAGAGGTGACCCAACAAGGTACTAGAGCCTCCTTTTTGCGGTACAGTTTTCCCAGTTGCAGGGGTAGTTCCTTCCAAGCTGTTTGGTGCTAAAAAAGGTATACAAGACTTTGACTTCGCTAAATACAAAGCTTTTTAATTTCCAGTCAGGCCAGTGTCCAGATAATCATCCAGTACACGCTTGTTATATTATTATAGCAAAACGATTGCAGATTTAGTGTAAGCTCTCCTAATTGCACTGTGTGATCCAGTTACACTGCGGCTACTTTTTGCACCCCAGTATCTGAACATTTTCTTTTCGCCTCCCAGAGCTGAAAAGGCCACTTTTGGCAGCATGTCATTGACTCCGCGTGTGTGTGTATGTATGCGTATCAGTGCGAGTGTTTGTGTGTCTCGGTGTGCAACAGTGTGTTAAGAGGACAGTTGATTAGGTAAGTGGTGACAAGATGCGGCGTGTTCTCCTCCCAGCATGTCACTTTGTGATTATCGTGTACGCTGTGAGCGTTGTGAATTGGCCCAGCACTGACAAATCTATCACGCTGACAGTGATGACATGTCTTGATTGTCGCATTAGTCATTTCCCTAGCTGCATTCCGGCGTGTTTTCCATTAGACTCTAACACACGTTAACACCTCTTTGCCTGGATCGGCCGTACTGGGAGCGTTTTGGAGCAGGACCCAACGTGGCCAATCACAAAGCGGGATGTTTTTAGGTGTGAAAAGCATTGGAATTGATTTCTAGGAAGAGAACTGGTCACGAAGATCAAATGAAACGAGAACGTTTGCCTGACGTTTGCTTTTTGGGACGAGCAGCGTGTTCTATTGTTGACGGCTACGACCTTTATAGCCTGCAAATACGTTGTAGTGTTTTATAGAAACGAATAGAAGCTCTCAGTAGAAGCAGTCGCTTTCCATTCAGGCTTTCTCTCTTGGTTTTAGCGATCCACCTGTGATCTTGACGGATTTCATTTCGCTGCGTTTAGGCACCAAAGTCACCCACTTACTGCTGGTAAAAAGGCATAATCAAGCTTTGGTAAACAAGACACAGGTGCACATCAGCACCTGTTCAAGCCCTTTTCAACATAGACGTGTCGACGGAAATACTTTGGAACTGCTAAATGTAACGCCTTGACTGTTGGGGGGTACAGAGGAGGAGTCGAGGGTTCGACAGTCCGACAGACAATCCAGGGAGGCTCGGCATTTGGAACCCATGCCCTACGAACTAAGCAGCAGGTTCAAATCCCTTTGGTTTATCTGTCAGTACGACCATGCCTCCGTTCCAGTGGGTGCGAGGCGTTCCCTCACTTAAGGGCAAACCTCGCTCGTAGTCGTATTTCCTCCGTACCTAGAAGGATCTGATCCACTTCGTCGCTTCTCGTGATTTGCAAGCAGCACCCCTAGTCCCGACATCAAGCCACACTTCTATAAATTATCTCAAGCTTTCTGCACCTCGGTTTTTTTTTTCTTTATCTAAAAGCGACCAGCCCGCTCGGCCGAATGCCAGGGCCAAATTGCAGCTAAGGATTTCCACTGGCTTAGAGTCGACTGTATGGGTCGGGAAACATGCCAAGAACATTTTCCAACTGGATAACTGATGTCACTGCCACGCTCGAAGAACATTTTACGGCGCAAACTTTAAGTGCTGGCTTCTCAGAGCCCATTTGCTTCGAATCCCGGGAACTCAAAGAATATGATTTCAGGTCCACTGGGGATTAGGTGAGCAAAGGTGGACTGATATTGGAGAGTTAGGTTCGAGTTTTTCTGCTCTCCTATTGTTAGTGATCTGTTCGGCTTGGGCAGGGGGTGTGTGATGACGACCACCAACATGACGTAGAGGTAGGAGCATGATAACTCCATGCATTCCCACCTCTGCTAGTAGCAAGGGTTCCTCCCACAGGTCGTTTATGCTTCTCCTCTAGAAACCGCTCACCAAAATTAGAGGATATTTCTTTATTTTGAAGTATCCCCTAATTTTTGTGAGCACTATACTTCTCCCATACCATTAAGTACATCAAATTCTTCTTAATTTAGAATTGGAAGCTCATAAAAAAACCTTAAGTACGTCAAATGCTTCATAATATAGAATGGGAAGCTCACAAAAAACCTTACGTACGTCAAATTCTGTCTAATATAGAATGGGAAGCTCATGGAAAAACCTTAAGTATGTCAAATTCTTCCTAATATAGAATGGGAAGCTCATGGAAAACCCTTAAGTACGTCAAATAACAAATAGGCTAGCTAGGTAGCTCGTACAGTAGCCGAAGAAATTAAATAAAGACTTGTTGTGAGCTGTAATAATAAAGAGAACATGTTAAACAGAGGTGACGGCTCCATTAGGTCGGTTTAGTTAAACGTGCCCAGACAAACCGTGATTTGTAGAGTTTTAATTTTCCTTTGTAGGAAAATCTTTTGTGTCTTTTTCTCTCGTGCGAAGCGAGATAGCGAACAGACTTGTTTTTATCACACAAGCCAGCGTTCACAAAGCCCTCACTGTAATTACAGTAATCAGGCGCGGCAACAGTCCATTATTTGGCCATTGTTTTGTTTCTGGAGGCTGATTTGTTTTGCTTAAGCCTTAATCCACAAGTTAGTTGACTAAAACGTTTCGTGATTTTTCTTAGGGTTAGGGGGTTTGGGGGGGGGGGGAGGGGTTGGATTCGGCAAATGGCTGGGTTTGGAACGCTTATTAGATCCACCTTGGTTTTATGTAATAATTGTATATAGTTTTAGAAGTATTTTATGCAGTATTAACATGAGAATATACAGTATAAGCTATAGACTTGTGGCGGTTAAAGTACCCGGACCATGGACCAGAAGGTCCAGGATTCAAATCCCACCTCGAATCCTGTTAATAGGACCACCGATTAATGGGACCAGCCGCTAATCCTAAAGTACAGAAACAAATCCTATTATATACGTGTAATGTTATTCTCTTATTTGGACCAAAATTCCGCTTAATCGGACCAAAGAACGTGAGAGCGAATAAGAAAAAGAAGCCACAAGTCGCCA
>JAVSBV010016716.1:0-12273 GCA_033117975.1 Parotocinclus spilosoma | reverse complement strand
AATACAATTTGGAATAAGGCTGTAACGTAACAAAATGTGGAAAAAGTGAAGCGCTGTGAATACTTTCCAGATGCACTTTAATTTAAATGGTGCAAAAGACAAGTTAATGTCTTTTGTAATGTTTATAATACTGAATACAGCCTATATGACAGACTTATGAGTATTAACTCACCACAATGCTATCTTTTCTTTTGTGAATGTGGCCATTTATAATATTTCAGCCGTAATTAATACCATCATTATTAAATACTATCCTGTCATTCCAAAGTTATTAAACTGTACAACACCCTTTCCTCCCAGTGGGGATAACAATTGGTTTCTTAATGCTAGTCACGTTATGTTAATATGTATTATTAAACTAGAATTTTCCTACCAACTGGTTTGTTGACTCCCAGAAATCCAGCATTTCCAAGAATCTTGAAAACTTTGTGAGCAGGAAATTGACCCTCCTGCTCCCATTTGTCCACATATGGGTTGATTTCCTGATCAATGATCTGCAGGAGCACAAATGTACTTAATTAGTTCAAATATAGGACAAGAGGAGGCATACCTGAGTAGGATCTCTACTGAGTGCCTTTCTATCCCTTGCTGCTGTAACACGGTGAATTTCCCCACTGTGGTACTAATAAAGGATTATCTTATCTTGTCTTGTCTTATCTCATTAGAAGCTCTTAATAAATAGAAACCTAAATAAAAAAATAAATTACAATGTATTAAATTAATCCAATTTATAAAAATGAAAATTCCTAAAATGTATCATGAGAACAATTACAAAAATAATTATTCACAAATTCACCAACTCTGACTGCACCCAGAGAATTAAGTTCCAGATTTTACCCCCACAACTCTAATCACGATGAGTGAGGGTAAAACAGGATGCTTTACTCTTCTTACTGATCTTAAAGCTGACAACCATTACATACCAAACAGTAATCAATTACACTAAATTATCCTACTGATCACAACACAAAACACATGGAATGGAAATCTACAACCTAGTTTTGTATATACTCTTCAATACTATTTCAAGTTTTAAGTTTCAAGTTTATTGTGACATATACATTATAGCAGGTACAATATACAGCTGAATTAACTGTCGACCTGTCCGAACATACAATATAACAAGGTAGTGGTGAGGGGGGGTTGGAAGACAAGACAGGAAGACGTAACTAAGGAAAAATTAGAAAATCGTAACAATGGGTAAGATTGCATTTAATTGATTAAAATTATTACACTGCTGATTTTGCAGGTTTTCTCACAAACAAAGAATGGAGAGATCTGAAATTTTTATTGTAGGTATTTTATTCTGTCTCTAACAATGTGAGTGTATCTATGATAAAAATTGCAGATCTCGCCATTCTTTGTGGGTGGGAAAACCTGCAAAATCAGCAGTGTAAATACTTATTTTCTGTTTAGTTATAGACTGCATTGTTTATTTAATTAGTCAAGTAACATTACCTGGAAATGCAGCAGAGATTTGACTTATTTTAGTGCTGTGTGAGTTTAAAACAAAATTGATCCCAGAATAGAATATGGCATGCCAGAGAACAAATTCACTATTCAGGAAACATTTTTTCCTGTTAATATACAATATGTTTTCCTGTTATACCTTTACCAGTAAAAAGCATTTCCTTTCCACCCATGTCCGCTCAAGAAAATATATTTAGCCATCCGTCCTGTTTTTTCAGATGGATATTCCCTGTTGGTTAATTGTTAAGCGATTCCATTTTGTATATAAAGCTGCTGTACCTTAAAAAAAAATATTTAATGAAAATTAAACAGGATTGTGGAAAGTTAATGTTTTTTTGAGGGGTGGAGAATATATAAGAAATAATACAAGAATTTTCAGCCACACTACACAAAGTGAGAAGTGTGTGTCTTAAGTGAGACTCAGTGGGAGTGATACCTTATCCAGTTAATACACTTCTTTTAGGCATGGCTACCTCAAAAAACCCGTGCTGGGAGAAGTGTGTCATTAATATTAAAATTATTATCATTATTACAATTTTCAAGCAATATACCAAATACAATTTAGATAAATATGATCATCAGTATAAATGTATATTTTATTAAACATTTTAGGCTGATACTGCTTCACTTTACTTCCTTCCAGCAGCATTATTACCCCTAGAGAACACAGCTTAACCAACTTAATATAATAGTTCATCTGATCAGTTTCCTTACTAAAATGTACAGTTGTGTTGTAAAAGTCCTTAGGACAGAAACTACAACAGCAGTTTCCGTTCTGTGAAAAGTACTGTCATTAATGTGACATGACATTAATCAAAGATTAAATTAATGTGTCTGTGAAAATTAGACATATCTGAGGACTAGTATAGGACTATAATCTAAAATATGCCTGTGCGATCATATGAGTTGCATTCTGATTGATGATGTGTTAAAAATCATACTTCACAAATCTTCAAATCTTCTTGTATTGTGTCTCTCTCCACCTAACATATGGCATATACAGCATATATCAGTGAAATTTCAGTCCATGTCGAACTGTATAATGTCGGCAAGAAAGAGAATCTATACTGCTTACTAAAATTAAGGGATACTTCAAAATGAAATATATCATAATGAAATATGCCTAATTTTTGTGAGCGATGTATTCAGTGAAATACGATTTACAAACTGTAGTGCTGAAGACCAAAAACCCTGCAGAGGGTGGTATGGTCTGCTGAATGGTATGCAGGTTCCCCAGCATGCAGGACATCTACCTTAGGAGGTGTATGACCAAAGCAGGAAAGATTTCTGGTGAACCCGCTCACACATAAAAACTGGTGAAGCATCTCCAAACCACTTAACCAGAATTGACAATCTGAGGAGCTTCTTCCCAGACATCCAGGAGACATTGTGAAGATATCATTATGCCAACATTATTATGTTTCACCAAAGCTCTGATTTCATTTCTTCTTTTAATATGTTCGCTTTGTTGCTTGAATTGTACAACTCTGTTCACCTTACGCCAGTACTGTAGTCTGTTCTGCTGCTTTGTTTGCACAGCCCTCAGAGCTACCACTGTTATTTCACTACATCTTGGCACCTGGAATCACACATCCATGCGTGTGACAAACAAAATAGTGCATCTCTTGTTTCTTCAAGTTTTCCAACATTTTCCCAAGACTGCAGATTAGCTGTTACTACAAAAAAAACAGTTTAGCATAAAGCATCACCTAGACAAAGTTTCAGCAATGCAATATTTCAGTTAACGTTTCTTTACGTATTATACATTAATACAGTCTAAAACGGCAGCTTTAAACTAAACTCTCAAAAGCAGATGAACCATGTTTTTGTATCATGTCTATGTTCACCAGGTTGTCATTGAACGTCACGTGACTTGTGTTTCCTTAAAGTACTCCGAATCATTTGTTTCCTGTGCATGCTTAATATTTTATTACCAACTCATTACTTACACTTGCATTAGTTTTTTTGCGAGATATAATATTAACCCAGGACCAGTATATATAATAAATGTAAACGGGACTGTGTGTACAGTTTGTTTATGGTGACCCCTCACCTACAAAGTGCCATGCAGCCGCGGCCGTTTCGTATGCAAGACGGGTTTTTTTCGATCTAAGCGCGATCAGTGCATTTAGGACATACACATACACCTGAAAGTGTTAAGTAGCCTAATACATATGATGTTATTATTTACAGTTTACCTTTCGCAGAGAGTCCTTTAGTGCAAAATGCTCTTGTGTGTACAGAACATGATCGGTTGTCTCAGTTGTGGTCTTGTGCTTAGCAGACACATATTCCGAAGCGTGTCGGTTCTGGTTAACTGTGGATGTTTTCAGAAAGCGGCACTTTGTAATACATCGCACGCGCAGTAAACTCCCGCACACTGCCATTGCTACACTAACAACGTTGCACGCATGCGCACATGCGACACACTGAAGTCACTTTCAGGCGTTATGGCGATTATTTTCTTTCTAATACATCGTTTTGCTAAGTCATGATTAGTTACACGTATAATTATACTCGTGGCCATGTTTAAATGTACAATTATATGAGTATTTATAGTATCAGTATCAGTAACGTTTATATCACTTTATACCCACTCTCTATCTCCTTGCGTAAAAGACAAATATGAAATTAAATGGAAAGAGAGATTGTTTACTGAAGTTTCCTGTTTCTAGGGTTTTTTCCCGTTAGTAACAAAATATAGTAACCTCACATGCATCATCAGTTCCAACCCCCAAATTACTAAGATCGAATCAGCAGGCAGTATTCTCATTTTCTTCAGGTCGAATGAGTATGCCATGTCCCCCCAAATGAACTCTGTCTCAATAATGCCTATTGATTCAATAATGCCTATATGCATATTTATGTGCTAGAAAAACAGATTAGTCTACATATTCGTATATTTTAGTACTTTTTTTTTCAAATATTTTTTATCTGTTAATATGTATTTAGATTATATTTATTTAAACGATTACAATAAACGTATTAATATGGTAAATCAGATTTTTTCAATTGCTTGCTCCTTGAATGTCCTTACTTAAGAATCTAGGGAGGGAGGAAAAAAATTAAAATAAATCTTAATTTTTCAGCACTTTTCAATTTCTCGAGGACTATGTGGAATCAATACAATATAAATACAATTTATTTAACCTACAATTAAATTAAAATGAATCTGGAAAAAAATTCAATAAACAGAAGAAAACCGTTGGCTCTCCACCGGAGGGTGGAAAAAGCTAAAAATAATTTATTATAATTTTTTCTTTTATTTCAACCATTGGTGCTGCGGCGGATCCGAGAAACACTATATATATATATATATTGTATTCTTCAAATATGATTGACAGCAGATCCGCGAAACAAGCAGTAAAAAAGACTGGCCTTAGTTTAATTGTTACATTCTTTATTTTTTAATCCACCCAAGGAGTTTGGGTCCCTTTTTGAGTTGTCCTCCCAAGGTTTCTTCCTTATAAGGCTTATGGAGTTTTTCCTCACCACTGTTGCTCTGGGCTGCTACATTTGGGATTTTCATTCGATAATAGAAGATAATATAAATTTGCTAAGCTGCTATCAGGCAATGCTTCACTGCGCTACAACAAAATATCTGCACCCAATTGAGTTTTAGCAGAGATCTCATTGAAGGCTCATAGATCAGATCTTCCGACATATTGCTTGTCATGTTTATCGGCAACTGAAAAAAGTTTTCAAAATGAAACATCCCTAAACATTTTCTATGGGGATTTGGATGGAGCAGCATGCTAACCCATTACCGCAAGGGGCCAGGTTCCATTCCTGGCTGAGCCTTGCAGTTAGTGTCACATTAAGGGTGTGCTTAAGCATTTCAGAATTTCAGAAATTGGTTACCTACTGGGCATGTCACATACAGCACATAAAGTATTTTATAACTGTACCTGTATCTTTTTAGGTATCTGTACTTGATCATTTCTGCAACTTCATAATTTTAACAGAAAAATCAAATAAATAAATACATTATAATTTTTTTTATTATAAAGTCAAATATCAAGGGTAAAAAGTTCTAGTGAATTCTAAGGCCGCCAAAGCTCCATCGTCAGAGACTTTTAAAAAATAAGAATAACAAAATTAATCATTTTCAGAACTATATTGAAGATACAGGGACGTTTTGCAGGGACAGGTCTTATAGCTGAAAGGAGATTTTGCTACTGGACAAAACACTTGGTCTTTGTGTTCATGTCTGTTATAATTACCATGCAGAAGTAGCTGTCATCAACATGTTTTTTGAGCTCTTTGGAACTCCAATGATGAGACTTTTTCTCTGACCTTTAGTCAATTGTCTCATTTTTTTTAATACAAATCCTGCACACTTTATGTGCTGCCCAAGGTTTGTCCTGGTCACTCGTTTTAACCCCAAAATATGCATAATAAGCATCTTTCTACAAAGTCAGATATATTTGTCATTGTTTGGGTGTTGTAAAACAACCACAAATGTAACATAATATATCAAGACCATGAATGTGACTGGAGGAAACAAATGTGATATTTGTTTTATATGTATTTGCACACTAAAATACATATGCTTCACGTTATATTGATGTAGACATGTGTATTACTGTTGTTTGGGTTAAATACCACGATACATTATCAGCATGCCTAGATTTAACAGTAGTTATTTAAAAAAAATAATTCCTCATGTCTAAACATGTTGGTTAGTTAAAATGATAATGCTGTTTTTATATGATTTTTGAAGGTGATTCATGTAGTTGTAGTATAAAGCATTATGTACCCTCAGTGTCATGAGGATGTACCTTTTACCCTAATAAAGAGTTAGAAAGGCAATAAATACTTTTACTTTAAGTACTTTTACCAAAATGTATGGCTATACTTCTATGTAAGTAAAATATACTGTTAATCCTACTTCAACTACTTTGGCAGATTAGTAGTACTTTTCAGAAAAGAACTTCCTTACTTAGGCCAGTCTTTTTTTATTGCTTGTTTTGCGTATCTGCCGCCTATCATATTTGAAGAATACAAAAAATATATATATATATTTTTTGGTATTTCTCGGATCAGAAATGTATTTTTTAGCTTTTTTCGCCCTCCAATGGAGAGCCAGCGGTTTTCTTCTGTTCATTTAATTTTTTTCCAGATTCACTTTAATTTAATTGTAGGTTAAATATTTTAAAATAAAAATTTATTTTTATTTCTTCCTCCTTCCTTGTATTGATTCCACATAGTCCTCTAGAAATTGAAAAGTGCTGAAAAACAAAAATGTATTTTTATTTTTTTCCCTTCCTCCTCAGTAGATTGTTAAGTAGGGACATCCGAGGAACAAGCAATTAAAAAAGTCTGGCCTCATGGCACCTCTGCCTTTATAGGTGTATATTCAGAGACTATATTAATACTCAATTTCCTCATTAGTCAGTTTCTAGTAATAGGGTGGGTACTCGAAAGGAAATCAGTAATGTGCGCGTGTATAAATGAACTTTTATGTGTTTACAATATTGAAAGGGGACATGTAAGAATGTTCATGCAGTTATACTAACAGTGTTGCTAACAAACGGACAATGGCCTACCACCAGATGATACAGGGTCAATGGCTTCCTTTCCACTGATAGAAGCTTCTAGACACAGATAGCTTTAATTAAAGTTATGGAAAGTTATTGTTAGTTGTTGAGTTTAGTTATAAAAATTGCTTTATTTAAATAATATATATCAGATGTTTATTTATTAAGTGCCGCTAAATTATACTTACACTTACTGGTCATATTATCAGGTACCATATTAGTATTAGTATTAGGCCAGCTACTGGAAACAGCAGTTATGTAGGACGTTTAAACCCAAAATGGGATTGCAACCTGAACGTTGTTTGACACAATAATTTCACCCTGCGATGGACTGAATTCCCATACTGGGAGCACTTTAACCTCTGCTCAATTCATTTCAGCATAGGCTGCACCTGCAACCTTAAATGGGGTCAAATAGGAACTCTCACACTGACTTGTAGACCATCTATTGCTCTGTACAATTGTTCGGCTTTCTGTTACTCCATCCATAAACTGTAAGGGTCCAACACTGAATCACACTTAAACTGATCAAGTGATGGCCCATTCCCAGCATCTTCAGACCCTAGCTTGTAAAAGATCCTTGAGTAAGGCATTCAACAACTGTTCTCTTCAGATGTAAGCAAATGTGTATAAACACCAAATGTGTTAAGTGTACAATTATATTTAACATAGCAGTGCTGCTATATATCAGCCGGGCCCTTTTATACACACACTGTATTACTGGACAGTTAGAGAAGATTTGTGTTGATCCTTTGTGCTGTAATAATAAGATGTTTCCGTTTACTGTATTCTTTTGCTTGCCAGACTATTCACAATAGAGCACAGGTACTAAAAGTAATACCAACAAGTCAGGTGTGCAAAGTGACCATTAAGTGTATGTCATGTATTTGTTTATAAATATAAAGTGTTAATTACACATTTTGTAATTTCTGTATCAAAATATCCAACATAAAATTAAAACACGCCTATTGTGACCTCTTTTTGGCATTTAATTAGGGATCTAGTGTCAGATCAGGACGGCTTGCTAACTCTGGATAAAAATGAATATATTCTTCCCAGTGTAATATGGTCCCAGTTATATTAGGGATGAAGCTCAATTGTTTTTTTCCTGTACATCTGTTTTTAGCCTAAGAATAACTACCTACACTTCAGAGAGAAAATAAGACAACAATATAGAGAAATATTTTGCTTCGCATCTTTACTGTATATGTTACTTCAAACAGACACAAACAGATGCATAAAGGGATATGTAATATGACACTAAAGGTTACCAGATATATTTTAAATATTTCAAAAGAGGCTTGAGCAGATTAGATGATAGCATATTTTGCTTACTATCTTTGTTATCATGCACCAAAACTAACCATTGCACTACACAAAAGAATCACATTATTACACAACTTCAAAGAGAATTACACAAGAAGGTATGAGGGTCCATATCCAGAGTGAAATAAGCCATTTAGAGTAATTTGACAGTGTTATCTACTCTTGTCTGTGTTTTTTTCATTTCAGGCAGCAGAGAAGATTCTGACTATAATTAAGAGTAGAAAATGTCCGTGTGCCGTACCAAACGTCTAAACTAATAAAGGTATGACTGATCCTCTATCGGCATTAGGAAATGACACATCCACCCTTCTCCTTGAATGGATTTTTCTCCTCTGGAATGCCTTTGACCAGGGGGTCATCATCTGTACCACTCTGAATGTATTCCATTACTTCTTCGCAACATTTGGACACCTATGAAATAAATAAAATTTAATAATTAGTAACTAAATATGCATGGCTCCATATACAAACAAAAATGTTTTGGAACGTAATACTGAGCTAATTAACTGACAAATGGTAAAATCTGGGTTAGATGACCAAATGCTCCATTATAAGGAAATGCATTTTGATCACATGCAAAAAGTGCACAAATGATCACATCCTGAACAGATAGTGTGTTTAATAATTAGTATTTCTTTTAGATTACTAAAAATAAACTTACCTTTTCTCGCTCTAGTTTCACCTCATTTTTCAGCTGAGTTACTTCCATTTTTGCTTTATCCAAGTCAGTCATATTTTCTACATCTATGATTGGCATTGTCTGTGAAATAACAATAGTAAATAACAATTAATGGTATATACAGTATATATTATACATAAAGTCAGGTCTACACTTACTGCTTCTTATGGTGAGTGCTCCTCCAACTAGAAGATGGCTACAGAATCCTTCAACTCAATCTCAACCCAGGTTATAAAGTAATCCGTATAAACACAGTAATCTTATAATCTTATTAAAGCCGACCCCTATTTTGCAATTGCTTTATTGCTTCAGAAACTATCAAACATTCGAGGTGCTCATTATATTTAAAGTTTTGGCCCTCAACAAGAATTTGAAGTATGGTCATAGACTATAATTTGTGATTAATATGAGATTTTAGGAATCCCCTAGCCATAATTATACTGTTTTAGCAATGTAGGTCAAGGGGACAGAGCATTACAGGTTGCCGTGATAATTAAGCTAATCTGCCTTTACCCTAAACATGTCATGTTGAATAATGCATCACTTTTTGTGATCAACTGACTTTCTAAAACAGTGGAAAGTATTATAATATAGCCTAGTACTCCTGACTATTGTTTCAATACATCTATCTATATTTTCTGTATAAAGGACCATCCATTATTACAATATAAAACATTTATAAAACATTTGAAAGATTGGTTGGTGATTCATTTATTTAATGTCACATCAGCATGAATTACTATTCAAGACATATATTTATACATATCAGACATATTCACACATAAGGAATACATGCAAACTACTATACACAGGTTGAAGTTTGATTGTCAAACAAGATATATCTAGATCTTTAAGAGAGCATTTAAGGAAAGCATATATTTGGACATTTAGATGGTAAGGGTATGAAAAGTTTCCTGTGACACCACCCAACAACCAAATTACTGTGGTCTCATGATATGTACTATAAATCTCTCTCTATATATCAAAACATGTTTGTAATAGAGCTATATTCTTGAAAACGCCCATCATACAGAAAACTAAACCCTCCAGTTTAGCTGCAGTTAGTGGCGTGGGTTATACAAGTTATTTTACATAATCATACATCTTATTTTATCTTTGTTTTTGGAAATAATGTAAATTAATGAAAGGACTTGCTGGTTTTGATTAAATGAAGCTGTAAAAATCAGTCATGCTAATTAACAAATTATAAATTGTGAATGAGAATAATATTAAAGTCCATTTATTATCATTATTATTATTATTATTATTAGAAACAACAATAACAATAATAATATTAAGAAGAAGAATATAGACTATTATTATAATATTCCAAATAGAAACATTTCAAAATGATTGTTTAGTGTTAAAAAAAGAAGCATTTTAAATTATTTCATTAAACAAGATAATCAAAAAAGCATATGAAAAGCCAAAAGAACGTTTTGCGATTATGTTTTTGTGACGTAGAAAGGGTGTGTCACATACTTAGGGAGAAAGTTACGTCTTTATCTTGGAAAAATGACACAAGTCTGCATTTAAGTTTCTCGAAAATGCCCTCGAGCTTTTACGAAGTCGTTTCCGCACCAGACGAAAAAGACAAGACGTAACGCTATCTAATAATAATAATAAAGACAGCAAACTTCCCACGTAGGTCCTGTGAACTGGATATGAATCAACACGAGTTGTGTAGTAACTGCAACCCGCCCTTTTCTTCCCACAGGAGTCTGATATAAAAAAGCCCCGACAGGAGTTTACTTTACATAGACACCTCTCAAAACGGAACTGAGAGCTACTTAATGATGGAGGGATATTTCGTTGGAATCTTTTTACTTTTTAACGTATTCCAGAACGTATTCACACTCAGAGGTTTGCCTAGAGGTAGGCTAAATACACAACAATTTCTTACCATTATAAAACGCGAAAGGCTATTGTTCACACTGAGAGCCGAAACAAACTAGAGTATGAGGCATAATTTTTTCTGTGTTGTGTAAATCGTTTTTAACGAGTTTGTTACTTTTCCAGCTGTGTGCATGCTCCAAGTCGATGAGGGTCCGTGTCGCGGAGATCAGCAACGTTTCTACTACAACACCATCACACAACGCTGTGAGGAGTTCAGCTATGGAGGATGTGCAGGGAATGCCAATAACTTCATTTCTTATGAAGAGTGCCACAAGACCTGCTTTACTATACCCAGTATGTACAACAAAGAGCAGATATACTAACGCTTATCTTTAAGCTTGCTGAACTTGCTCTAACTCATTTCCTCCTCTCATACAGATCACCCAACTGTAAAGCAAATAGACTGCCATGTCCTGTTTCTCCTTTGTGTTACTGTAAGGTCTATAAAATCCAGATGTATTTAATGTCTTGACTCACTGCATGCTTCTCTCTGTTGCCTTCTATGTGCATTGATGACTTTTCCATGTGTCCATCCACCATAGCACAGAACCACTGCACAATCACTTACAACATAATATATATACTGTGATTGTTAACACTGCAATGGCACTGATAAGACTACAGTATGATACTTAATGTTTTGCAAGGAAACAAGGAATTCGAGTGTAAATAAGATTCATTTATTACATATCTGGAGGTGGCTGGATTTCTTCATATTAATTGCTTGCTTTGAGTTCTTCCACAAAATTGCTTTTATTTTAAGGCCAGGGCATTGCCCGTTCTATTCCAGACCAAAAACCTTTTACAGTTCTATGTATGTAGACAACATGTTACTAATTCAGGCAAAAATTGTTTGTTTTTGTCTGCTGGCTTCTCCATTTGATCTTTAACAAACAGCAGTTAGGTAGCAGTGTTTGATTTGGAGAGCAGTGACTGTTTTCTTTCAACCCTGCTGTGCATATCATTGTTGTTGCTCTGCTAAGGGTGGACTTATGATCTTTAACTTTAGACATGTGAAAGAAACCTGTAGTTACTTAGAAGTTACCCTATTTCCCTTTGTAACCCCACAGACTAGTTAATGCCTTGCTCTTACAACGATCTTTTTTGTCTGACCACTTTTTAGGAGGCCTAACAATGGTCTTGGATTTTCTTTTCTTAATTTGCACACAGACTGTGGATGGGTGTTTAAAAACTTTAGAGATGGTTTGTAACCTGTTCCATCCTGTTGAACATCAACAACTTTCTTCATGAGGAGAAATCGTTGTTCATGCCATGATATGCTTCCACAGCAATCAGACACTAAAGTTATTGCCACACACACACACACACACACACACACACACACACACACACACACACACA
>JAVSBV010016705.1:0-12275 GCA_033117975.1 Parotocinclus spilosoma | reverse complement strand
TCTTTCTCAATTGTTCCTGAATTTCTTTGGATCTCGGCATGATGTGTAGCTTTTAAGGATCTTTAGGTGGACTTCACCTTGTCAGGCAGGTCCTATCTTGATTGAGAGCAGGTGTGGCAATAATCAGGCCTGGGTGTGGCTAGAGACAATGTATCTTGTGTTCTTGTATCAGGAACCTCTTCATTTAGCAGAATCTATTATCCCAGAGGCAGGATTAGAACTGTGGATGCTTTTTAAAATATTAAGTCTGTCCAAAGGGCTGTGTTAAAAAATCGATACAGTAACATATTGCAATATTTATTTTTGTGATATACTACATCGATTTTAGCTCAAATTATAGAGGTTTTGAAGGAAGAAAAAAAATTTGAATAGTATGTGGACTACAGTCTCCTGTACAAGGTTGTGACTCAAGTTTTCCCCTGAGATATTAATGTGTTATGATGTATTAAGACGAATCAAATTGTAACACCGTAACTTCACTGTATTTCTTCTGTTTTTGTGTTTCTGTGATCTGAATGTGGAATATCGTAATAAGCATCATATCACAATGTATTGTAATATAATCATATGGTAATGCCCTTTCCATAACTCACCCCTACTGACACACACTACTGTATTAAGTCCAGTCTAGGGAATTAAACTTTCCAAGCACTTATTTCTTATCTTTGTTCACGGATGTAATTTCTTTAACTTTTCCAAAACTCTGGCCGTTTATTTCCAGCTGCAGAAAGATTCAGGCTTTATCGACCATAATGGCATTAAAAATTAAAATCATGTGTTCACTTAGAGGACGTTTGTGGTATGAATAAGACATGAGATGCCTTCTGGTGGTCTAATAAACAACACTGGACCCAGCCTTGCTTTATCGGAGGGCTGCTTATTCAGAGCTGTGAGACAAATTAACACCGCTTTACCCTGGTCAGGGAACCATGAGGCTGTTCTTAGAGCCTATCCCAGGATGCATCGGGGGTGGGGGCGGGGGGCATTTTGACCATTAGAACTCATTTATTTATTCATAATTTCACACTGTTCTTTCATTCATTCATTCATTTTCTTATCCATTTATTCTAGTCAGGACTGCAAGAGAGCCGCTTACTAACCGGTGACACAGGGCATGAGGCAAGAACAACCATAGACAGGGTGCCAATCCATGGTAGGGCGCGCGCACACACACACACACACACACACACACACACACACACACACACAGTTACACAGTTACACATTCTTTGTGTAATGTGGAAGGAAATTTGATAACCCAGAGAAAACCTACAGAAGCACAGGGAGAACATGCAAACTCCACACAGGGAGAGGTCAGGGTTGGGATTAATTGTTCACCCATCCACATTTCTTCTTCTTTTTTATTATTTCACTTCTTTACCTTTTTTTCTTTCATCATTTTTAACAACTTTAACAATTAATTCCTTATTTTTTCTCCACTTTCTTATTTTGTTTTCTTCTTCTTTTTCTTTCTTTTTTTGGCTGCATTGTTTTCTTTCCCTTCTCTCTTGATCTCACAGATTTCTTATTATTTTGCTATTACTTTTTTATTCTTTCTTTCTTTCTATTATTTCTTAATTTCCTCCTTTTCCCCGTCATTTTAAAAAATGTAACTCTCAAATATTTTTCTTGTTTTCCTCTC
The DNA here is from genome assembly GCA_033117975.1 of Parotocinclus spilosoma. NCBI lineage: Eukaryota > Metazoa > Chordata > Actinopteri > Siluriformes > Loricariidae > Parotocinclus > Parotocinclus spilosoma. Next base: position 10,633 of record JAVSBV010016705.1, on the reverse strand, counting down.
ATCAGTTTCACAAACCTGTTTTCCTTTCCCATCCATTTAAATTCTTCCTTTCTTTGTTCCCGTTTCTTTTCTAATCTTTCTTTAATGGCCGTTTCTTTTCATTCATAATTTTCCGTTTATTTCTTTAAACGTAATTTTTTTCTGCTATTTTGGTCCACCTCTTTTGTTTATCCTCCCTTACTCTTCTATTTCAGTCCCAAACTTTATCATTCCTGTTTTTTTGTTTTCCTCCTGTTCGTCTCCAGGTTTCTTATTTAACAAATATGGACTCAATATGTAATCATATTAATGTTACAGTGGGGGGGATCATAGGGGGGTGGGGGTGGGGGTAGGGGTTTATCCAGCTGAGTTTCTGATCTACACTGCTCACACAAATTGGGGGATATTTCAAAATGAAATCCCCTAATGAAATATCCCCTAATTTTTGTGAGTAGGGTAATATTAATATAACATATTATGAGATCTTGCTCTCTCTCTTTCACACACACACACACACACACAGACTCTTGAGCGCGGAGGGGAGTAAGTCCACATTTTAATTTAGTGTTGCATCAGGCATTTTTAATGGCGGAAACTCTGGAAGCTTTTTTTTTTTTGCAGTAGATTATTATATTTGCTTCTTTCTAGCACAAAGCTCATTAATCACTTATTAATCTCCTCTCCACCTACAATGTGATTTCCGACCCCCGGCCAGGATTAGCATAATTGTGTCAAATATCAGAGGATAAATCTGAAAGTAGCAGTAAGAATCTGATCGTACTTTATGAGACCCTGAACAAACATTATCTCATGATCAAAAGTAAAAAGCCACTATAAGTGTTTGGGGACTTTAGAAGGAATCCATTATGAGCTTTGGACAGGTTTCCCAGGTGATCTGCTCTTTATTAGCTGAAATTAAATACAGAATGTAACCGACCGTAACTGACGTGTATTTAAAAGCAATCAGTACCACTTACAGGATCAAAGGGAACAGGGTTGTATAAAAACACGACCTTTCTTTCTTCCCTTTTTGCCAATTCACTCACTTTCATTCTTTCACATCTTTTCTTAGATTTAAATATATTTTCCCTCTTTTTTTGCTGTTTACTGCTTTCTCCTATCCCTTTATTTGTTTTTCCTCGTTCAATTTATTCTTTTCCTGTTTCTTTTCCGTACTTTTTCTTTCACCCATTTCTTTTTTGTCATTTCCCTGTTATTTCCTAATTTTTTTTGTTCAACAATTTCTCCATTCCTTGTTTTTTTTTCTTTTTTATTACTTCTTTCCTATTTATATCTTCTCTCTTAATCATTTCAACATTTTCTCTATTATTTCTTTAAAATTACTTTAATTTTCTCTACCCTGTGTTTCATTCCTCATCCTTCTATTTCGTATTTCTTTTTTTATCCACTGCTTTTTTTTTATTTGTTCGACTCTCTTTTTTTACAGGGTTTCTTTATTTCAATTCTTCAAACGTTAATAAACGTTTACTCCCCTTCTTTTGATTTTATTCTCTTATCAGAATGTAACCGAACATAAGTGATGTGGATAAAAACCACTACCTTTCTTTTTTTCCTTTTTTTATTTTTTTTTTTTTGGTAAATCCATCCGTTTCATTTACGTTTAAATATTTTTATTTATTTCCTTTACGTTTAAATATTTTATACTTTTAACTTTCACCATTTTCCTTCCACTATGCATTTTTTTTCTTCCTTTCTTTGTCTATTACTTTTTCTTTTCTAATCGTTTTGTTTATTCATTTTGTTTTTCTTCTTTTTTTTTCACTTATTTTTGCTTCTTCCCCTTTTGATTTTCACTTCTCTTTTCATCTCATATCCCCTTTCTCCCTATCTCTTTTATTTATTTCCCTTTCATTTCCTAATTATTTATTTTCTTTCTCTTTTAACAATTTCTTTATTTCATTATTTCTCCATGATTTTTTCTATTTCTTGATTTCTTTTCCTTTATCCCTTGTGTTTTCCTTTTCCTATACCCCCCTACATTCTTTATTATATCTTCCCCATCCGTTTTTCTTCCTTTCTTTCTATTTTTAACCTATTATTTCTCCATACCTTACTCTTATTTTTAATTCTCAATTTACTGCGACTTTCCATTTTTTAAACATTATTTTCTCCCTTTTCACCTGTTTCATTTTTCCTCTCTTGCTCCATCCACCATGCTCATTCTCTGACTTTATCATTCCTATTTCTTTTTAATCCTTTCTCTTGCCATCTTTTTATGACCTCTTTTAGCTTCTTCCACCATCCTTTTTCACTCCGCCATTTTATTTTTGTTATTTCAACAGGTTTCCTAGCTGATCTGCTCTTTATTAGCTGAAATGAATTACAGAATGTAACCGAACATAACTGACGTATATTAAAATGCAATCTGCACCACTTTCCTGTAATTATACCTGGATCAAAAGGAACAGGGTCGTATAAAAACACTGCCTTAATCACATTTTATTCACCAACTTTAACAGCAGCCATTATAAGCCTTTAATAGACTTTCTGGCATTAATTGGTTGCTATAAGACAACTGTGACATGACGTGCTTCAGCCTGAGTGCTTAATTTGAAGACGACACCAAGACTAAAGTACCGATTGTACCGACATTTGACATGATCTGAAGAAATATGTGGGACTAAATCAGTACTGTGCAAAAGTCTTAGGCCGCCTTTAGAATAAATATATCATTGTTTTAGCTGCACTATGATGACCATATAGAATATCTTTATCTTTATTAGTATACAACCAGAAAATACAGGAAATGGGTATCCTATTTAAACAACCTCTATAGGCTATATAGTAAGATTTTATTTTTTTTACTCCAATCACTTTTTTTTTTTTTCACATTTCTTTTATTTTTATTTTTCTCCCTGATTTGAAATGCCATTTTCCCATTCTTCACCTTTACTAGCTTTTTATGCTTCTTATACCTCTTATACTTCTTCTTCTTTATCCCTTTATTCTTGTCTTTCTTGTTTCACTGCATTTTCTTTTCTTTCTTTCTGAATTTCCCCCATTGTTTCTTTAAACAACGCTCTTTGTTTCTCTAATCAGTAATCTGGTTTTCTCTATCCTACTGTCTGTTCTTTTTTGTTTTTCCCCTTCTGTCTTTATCCCTTGTCTTTCTATTTTATTTATTTTCCTATTCTTTACCGTTCTTTTATCTTTTAGCCATGTGAAGAAGCTTGATCAGGGATTAAATGGAATTTTTGGAGGGGTAGCAGGTAAGAAGCTGCTTTTTCATAAGGAGAACAGCGTGAGAAGTCAAAGATATTCTAAAGCTCACAAAGACTGGAATGAAAATCAGAGGAAAAGAGGATTACAGAGGCATGAATCCAAGTTTGGGTTCATTGTTTGACAACATGTTCTATATGATCATTTGACCGTAGCTAAAACAGAAAAAGATTAATAGTGGTTCAATACTATTGCTCAGTGTTGTATGTGGGTATTTATCATCATTCATTTTATTAAATTAAAGACAAGTCAAATAATTTGACTTTATTTAAGCTTATGTTCTATACAGCAGTGGTGTTTTACCTATTTCGGCTCGATCTCGGGGTAAGGTGGATTGTTTATTTTCCCCATCCAATTTGTTTATTTTAATTTTTTCTTGTTCTCCCATTTCTTTATTTCATCATTCCCCCCATTATTTTTCTAAAATTATTTTTCCCCTCTAACCAGTTTCTCCATCCCTTCCTCTCTTTTCTTTTTCCTCTTTTTTTATCCCTTATCCTTCCATTTATTTTCCTGTACTTTAATTTTTATGAATTTAAATATTATCTCTTCTCCATCCATTTTTCCTTTTTCCTCTTTTTTTTCTTTCTTCACTTTTACTAACTTATCCTTCTTTTGTTGCTTTATATGTTTTTTTTTCTTTTTTCTCATCAGCTCCCATTTCTTTGCCTTAGAAAAGAATAGAAAAGAAAACTGGACAGGATCAGTTTTCTTTTCTATTCCTCTCCCATTTCTGATTGTTTGTTCACCCATTTCTTTATTTCAACATTTCTTTATTATTTCTTTAAAATAATAATTTACCTGTGCTTTTTTTTCTTTCTAATCAGTTTCACTAACCTATTTTCTCCAGTTTTTGTATTATTTCCAATATTATTTCTTTGCATTTCTACTGATATGAGTATAAAAGCAATACAGGTCACATTGACTTTCAAAATCTGTTTTATTTTCAGATGTTTCTCACTTACTGACTTCCTGACTGTAGATCAGGAATTATTCAGATTTATCCGGATCCATACTTGGACCCATCTAACACACTTGGTAGTAGCTTGCTGAGCTTTATTAAGAGAACTTTAAGATTCACACAGCAACCTTGGCACTCATGCATAAAGAGGGCTGGGTTTCTAGAAGACTCTTTCTCACATTTAAAGGGCAGCACCGAAGGAGGGCAAGAAATCTCTCAAAATGCCACCCATGTACCAAGTGCCTTCAGAGATGTTCGAGCTATAGCTGGAGGGGGGAAAAACTGAGTAACTTCACTCTGTATTTACATCCTCACAGCTAGATCAGATTTAAATCAACATTCTGTAGGGTGTGAACGTTTTTACTGTTCCTGGAGAACGTCATGAGTGGTGGGTCCATAAGCTTTCACAGAAACACCGGAGGCAAGGTGACAACACGTTCTGAACAGGGTGCCAGTCACAATGCATCGTATGCCCCTTCACTCATTTACACCTGGGGGCAATTTATAGCAGCCGGTCCACCTACTGGCATGTTTTGAGTGATGTGAAATGGGCAGGAACCCACAAGGAAATAACTGGAGGAAATTTGTAGAGCTCCACACAGACATGACCAGGGGCAGGATCAAACCTCGGTCATGGGGACTGTGTGGAACCAAGTCGAAACGCAAACCAAATTGGCCAGTTATAACATTTCAGATGCCTCCACTGGCAATTACTGCACGCATAGATAACTCTGCATTACACATGCCAAATGAAAGCCTGAAACAAAATATCGTTCAAGTGCCTTAGCACCTGGTTGCAGCCCAACAATCCTCGGTAGCATCTGGCAGCTCGGACAAAGAAGTCACTCAACACGATGTCCCTTTGCCTGTCTGGCTGCTGTGAAAATTATGACTCCAGGCTTGGTGCATGCGTCTTTTAGATGCAGGAAACACTAATGAGAGCATCTCGGGTGTATTAGTGTGTAAACACTGAATCAGAGTGAACCCTGGCATTGCCCAGTCCCATCTGGCTCAATTACAGCTGAAACCGAAAGCATCACTGGTGTTAACCTTTATATCTGCCTGCCTGTTGGCAACATGCTCTCACTATCCAGACAAAACAGGACATAATCAAAGTCTAAGATTATTCAGACGCCGAGGGGTGACTGAAAGCTTTCTCGTGGCCTTTGTGCAGAAGAAAAACATTTTCTGGTTGTCCGCCCCCCAGCATGGAGATGTTTAGATGGTCTCAGTAGTACTAGAGAAGAGAACATACTATTTGGGTGTTCTGTAATTATTTTACTAAAGTTCTGATGCTGTGGATTTTAAGTGACCACACCCATTTATCTGATGATTAGCCTAATAATAATAACAAAAATAATAATAATAATAATAACAACAACAAACAAATTTTCCATTATCATCATATTTCTGTAAGATGAATAAATAAATTAATTAAAATGAGTGTCAAAAAGTGTGTGTGTGTGTGTGTGTACACATTTTTTCATCTTTATTTTATTTATTTATTTTTTTTATCTTACAGAAAAAAGAAGATTAATGGAAAATGTTTAATTTTAAAATAATTTAAAATTAGTATTATTACCGGTAATAATAATTGAAAAATATTATCTATTTAATACAAATCATAAAACCAATAAAAAATGAAAAAAAAGAAAATTAAGAAAACAATAATTATTGCTGTAATATTAGATTGTTTCAGCTGCTGAGATTTATGTAATAATCATTATAAAATGGTTCTGAATTATATTCTAGGGCTTATCAAACTAAGGTATATGTTCGGAATATTATTTTTTTTTTATTGCGTAAATATCTGTTAGAAACTGAAACTACCCGTATTTATAATGTGATTTATAAATCATGATTATTGATTAGATCCTAAATAAGAAAAGCATTAGCTTGTTTTTCCGCTTAGCCAACCAGAGTGCAGATTTTATTTAGGCCTGTAGAGAAACGACTGAATTATTATGTTTGTATGGATTGTTCATATTTTATTAATGATATAAAAAAGTCTTTAATTAACGTTACTTTAGACAGACTCATCAGACTCGGCTTGACTTGAAAACAACTCGAGTCCACCTTCCCCTGAGACCGTCCAAATGAGGTCGAGACGAGGGTGAGTTTACTTATTTATACTCCCAAAAATGGAACAGGTTATATTATCATTAATACGGGTCTATAATAGTCTATAATAGTTTGTAGAAGGGTGACTTAGGGCACTGCCTCTCAAGAAATAAATACAGCAACATAAAATCTTGTGAACAATAAATTGAGAAAAATCAATATAGTATCTATACAGGTTTCCTCCAGGTATGTCAGGGTCCTTGTACATTTAAAAAAACATGCATTAGGTCATCTCTAGTGTTCCACTTTGAGTATGTGCCTTGTGATAAAGTGGTGTTCTGTCTGATGGTTGTTCCCACCTTGTGACCTTAGGCTATGTTGATAGATGAGGTGATAGATGAGAATATTAAATGAGAAGGGTCCAGGATTTAAGCCTCAGCCCCTGCTACTGTTGGAACCTGGAGCTATGGCCTTCCTTTGTTAGTCGCTGGACTTTGTTTAAGGATCAGTAGTAAAAGATTATACGCTTTTCTCTTCTGCATAAAATGTTGGGTGGCTGAGCCTCCTGCTTAAAGCTGTTCTTTAGTTTTTTAGAAACCAGCAACATATGGTATCAGGACAAGGATTTGAATGTTTGTAAGGCCCATACCAAATGATATTTCCTGTACATTTGCCCAACAAATCTCAGATTTGTATCAATAAAAAGGACCAGGTGCCAAGTAAGCAGAAGCAAGTTGAAAAAATCTTATATTTGCTTTACTGACTGCACATATGGCAGAACGGGCAGCATGCTTACAATGGGCCTGGATACGAATGTATAAAGGCATGTAGGACGTTTTGCTCTTGACGAACTCCACACTGCCTAAAAGATGCAGTGGCTCGGGGTTCTCGGACTTGGAACAATCGTGGCGGCTTTAATAAGGTGCCAAAGGTCTAAATTAAAACTGAGCTCTTGGTTTTCCTCGGAGAAACCTGCAACATATGGGGCCTGGATCAAGATTAGAAACGTTAAAAAGCCAACAGCAAGCAAGTTTTACCATCTATTTTGACAATCTCTGCCCGTATTTGCCCAGAGAGACTGGCAGCGAGTTACTGGCCTTGGAGAAATCATTGGGACTTTGAGGTGCCAGAATAACAGGAGGGGGAAAATAAGTGCTGAGACTTTCCCTTTAGTTGCCGTAGATGCGAAGATCCACCCGTGTAGGACATCTATACTAGGATTTGAAACCTTGTGGGACCATTAGTTAACAAATTTTACACTGTGTTTCATATGTACCTACCCACGTTTCCTCAAAGAGATTCCCTGAAATAGAGGGATCATTGTAACTTTAATGAGGTGCCAGAAAAAGCAGATATGAAGAATCAATCAATGTAAGGGACCTTAGGTGATGTTTGAGAGACAGAAATGCCAATATAAAGCTAATCTTACCCTTCTTTTTAATATCTGTCCATGGACTTGAAGGAATCGTGAGACCTTTCCTTTATGGTTTTGATTCTGTGACTGCAATTATGGAGACAACTGGCAAGTCTGTGACCTGGAGCAGAGTTGGAGATGTTAAAAGGCTTGTAGTTTGAGAATAATGATAGAATAGCATGAGACAGGGGAAAAAAAAAGTATTGATCTTATTTTTTTCTTCAGTAAATCATGGCATTTCAGAAGTCTATGGACGTTGAGGTGAGAGAAAACCCAAGAGATTTTGGCATTCCTGAACTGCCTCATACAACTGTAAATCAGAAAAAAGCTTCTTGCGTTGACTTTGGTTTTTATTTCATTTTCAGACTTGCAACACGTTCCTAGAAAAGTTGGGACTTACGGCTAATAATGAGTTAAACAGTACAGTACAGTTTTATCCCTATACACAGCATAATATACAGAATCACTCTACATAGAATCTGGAGAAATTTTAGTCCAAAAAAACTTAAACTGAAGAGGGGTGATCTTTTTCCGCTCCCTCAGAAGGCACTGCATCAAAAACCATCAAAAAATCATTCATCGATAACTTATCGAAGCACATGGGGTCGGGTCTGGACCCTTGGTAAAGGTCATACTTCTGTGATGCAGCATTAATGCAGAAAAGTACACCGAGATTTTGGAGCAACATAAACTGGAGAGCCTCTGCCTATTTTTGCCCAAAGACTCAGCCTTCCTACATGTTGCTTTTGTAACAAATCATGATTATAATCGCCTGTTGACAACATTATTTTCTGTACCTCATTAATAGCCCTAAATGTTTCACTAGCCCCCACATTTTGACTGTCTTGCAGGCCTGAAATGCTTAAAAAAATGCATTATGTTCTGGTGCGGTTGCAAGTTTTCTTTCCAGCCAAGCATTAGCTCAATTGCGCTTCTTATGCCCTGTAGGTCTGGCTCGTATTGCTCGGTGTGAAACCTTTACGGATTGAAGTCCCTGCAGCTTTGTGACCTGGACCACGATCTCTTGCTCTCCTTTTCCTAGCAGACACCTGCAACAGGATTTGAAGGGCCCGAAGGTCAGTAGCGAGCAAGTGTTTCCTTCTCCTTGCTCCATATTTGCCCAGGAGAGGTTGCGATAATGAGACCTCGGCCATGGATGTATCACAGGGCCTTTGATGAGGTGCCGAAATAGGGAAGGGAGAAAAACAATGGGTTAGAAAGGTTCAAGGCTCACTGATCTTTGTGTGTTCTTAGTATATGTTCTGCTGGGTCCTGGCCTAATGATGGAAGATTGTTGTAGATTAATTGTCTTGTGCCAGTCAGAGGATGGCAACGCCCAAGGGTGGAGAACAGGGATCACAAAAAGCAGACCTCCAGTTTAGACCTCAGACACATCAAAACAAAACGGGATGTTGTGTTGACTCGGGGATATTGAAATTCAGGCTGTAATAAAGGTAGAGCGGGCTGGCATTACAAATGGGAACCTATCTGCAGATAATGGACTCCCTGTGTGCAGAACCACGGATGCCTTTGTTTAGCACTAGATGAATAGTAATGGACCATGTCTGTCACCACCACCCTAAAGCTGTGAGTAAGGCTTTTTGTTAGCTATGAGCTTTTACAGAGCATCAGACGGAGTGACATTTTCCTTTATGTTCCTGTGGAGGAGTGTGAATTCTCCCTTTTGTTAGGCAGGATGAAAAGATGTAGGATATTCAGTTGTAGAAGGTGCAGTTTGACAATCGAAAATCCATTAAACTCTGTTTTTTGTGGGAAACTAGTGAATTAATAACGGCGCATAAGTAATGGACACTAAAGGGCATCGAGTGTTTAACATCTTTATTTAATCTCATTTGAACTCTGAGATTGAGTTACTACTCTCACTTTCACCTCAAGCACCTTTACTTTTGCCTTTATGTAGAGTTGACCGATTCTGTTCATCTTAATGAATGATTATTTTCTAGGTATTTTAATGAGGCCACTCAGGTGTCATGGACTCCATGAGATGATGGGAGCGTTTCTTTGAGATTCTGATTCGTGTCTGTGTGATTGCATCAAGAAATGCTTGCCAGAAATCAATCTGAGGTGACTTTTGCTTTGCTGGAGTTAGCCATTAAAAGAGGTGCACATGGTCCACAACAGTACTTGAATAATGGATCAATAGGCCCATGGATTGTGCTGCTAGGGGCTACCTCTATACCATATAGACAAAAGTTTGTGGACACCCAAAAACATTGGTATTAGTATAGAGTTTGCCCCTGGTATTTCCTTCTACAACCTTTGTTCTTCTAAAGGCTTTCTACTAGATTTTGGAACATGGCTGTTAGCCATTAGAACAGTAGGCTTTTTACACTTTAGTGCGTTTTAAGGTGTCTGATGGAGTTCAGATGAAGGTGCAGTGAAAAGCAGGCAAGTTCTTAAGAACAGCAGGGCAGAATGCAGATAAACTAACTTGTTGGAAGCAGAAAGCTAAAAATCTGTTGAATTGAGAATTTCTAGTCATCTCTGGAGATCCAGTAAATGTACGGTTATGAATATGTAAAAATTACAACCTGCAATCTGATAATGGCACTCTGACTGAAGCTTGTCAAGCATTATTCCACCACGTAACACATGCAACCTAGCAATGACACCAGAAATAACAAAGCAGCAACATTATAATTCAAGTAATAGCCTGCTGATATAAATCATAAGTTTAAAAGCATAACATTTGTTTCAATGAAAATCCATTAGATGAAGCTCTGAACAAGCAGCCTGATTCTTCCAACAAGCCAAGGTTCATGAGCCTTATTTAAAAATGAAAATTTGGATTTAAGCTCTAAAGTTGAGAGAGACACGAGTCGACTAAGTCAAACGTTCTGGGCTCTTAATGGATTCACAGCTCGACTGAAGAGCAACGACACTGAAGATCAGTTTTAGTCCCATCAACAAAAATGAAGTGAATGAGCTTCTAGCTGGTTTTTATTTTAGGGATCAGT
>JAVSBV010016694.1:0-12275 GCA_033117975.1 Parotocinclus spilosoma | reverse complement strand
ACACACACACACACACACACACACACACACACACACACACACACACACACACACACACACACACACACACACAGTAATACCGTATACTGCCATATAATCAGAAAACGGTATGACGATATGCAAAATTCAATATCGCCCAACTCTAATTCCTTTACCCACTCATTTTAATAGATTTTAAGCTTTTTACTCTTTTTTATGAATGAGACAGAATGAAAATTTTGTGTGTTCACACATTTTTATGTAGCTCACTTGAGTCAGTAGTTCCAAAAAACAAAAAAATCTCAGATTATACATATTATACAGATACATATATTCTGTTTATCAGAAATAATATTACATGACTTAAATACTCATATTGTAACTTAACATGTAAAGGTATTTAAATGAAAATACACTTTTTTTAACATACATTTCCTCTTCTTAATATTTTATACAAACATTTACACATGCAAGGGTGGCACCGTGGGTAGCAAGAAGGTCCTGGTGGAGATCTGCATGTGTTGAGCCTGAATGTGCTGCTCGTGTTTGCGTGGGATCCATCCAGGTATGCCTCCCACAGTCCAAACACATCCATGATATGTAAATTGGTGTCTTATTGAGTGTGTGGGTGAATGTGCCCTAAAATGGTTTGGATCCCTAAATAGATGGGGTTTTTTTTGTGTCCTGTGCTGCTGACTAGATATGTGTGACTGACTGTCCCTTTGTCTAGCATCAAGCGGATACGAAATGAATGAATGAGGATTTATACATGAAATACTTTTTCCATTTTGCCTTTTTACAGGACATTGTCTTTTGCCTTTTTGTTGTTGCAGAAATGGATACCAGAATGTTAGCAACATGCAAATTATTTTTTAATTATACTTAAACTTTTGTTCACACAAACAAAATTACATAAATTTTCTGGAAAAAAACCCTCTGTTGTATATAGTAATAGCGATACCCCGATCGACTGGATGTTTGACGTAATCTGCTGTTTTTTAGTGTGATCTTGGTGTAACGGATTCTGTACCGGTCATGAACAGCTCTGCGACATCGTGAACTCATCTACACATGAAAAAACAGTGCTTCAGTATTAATTATGCCATTAAACAAAGCTGAGCTTGAGCTGTGTGATTGTTTATTAGACAGATCGGTACTGACACGCTAATGAAGAGAACGTGTTACATTTCAGTTGTGCTCCAATGTTACTCCAAACTACTAAGTGCATTTATAAGTGCAATTCTCATTCTGTATAGTGCAGTATTAGTAAGGGAGCAGTGATGCAGTTATTTAGGTTTTAGCCAAGCGTGCCATTTGTATTATGCAACTACGAAAGACCTTCGAAAACACAGAACAATAATAAGACATTTCAAACATCAAATCAAAAAACATTGAATTTGTGGATTTGGACAAAGCTAAAGCTAACTCTGTCGCGAGTACAGACACAATCAATCAGCTATTGTTATCTGTCTTTAGTAGACATTTCAATGAAAAGAAAAGTTAAACAGTGAGCTGTATGTTGTCATTTATAATTGTTGGACAGGAAAAAAAATTGGATTTAGCTGTGTATATGTTTAAAAGAAAATATGATTTGGCCAAGGAAATTTCAGTCAGTGCATCTCCAGTATGTCAGTTTTACAGTATACTAATATGTCATTATTATTGATATCAGTCATTCTTGACACATGCTTTAGGCACTGTATAGATGAAATTGAAATGAAAAATGAGTTTGACAGAGTGAGAAAATATAACTAACTGCTGTTTTAATATTATTGGAAATTTTCGTGAATTGAAAGCCATATCAAGTTATTGAAGAACATTTCCACATTGCAACACATGTTCTCTGTTAAATCCTGAAAGCAGAGGGTAGCATTATGGATAAAGATGATCATTTCTGATTTGAAGCTATGCTGTCAAACTGTATTTCAGGGGTTCTCTTTGCGTTCCACGTTACAATTTGTTCTTTCAGAGAAACGATTGTGGATGATTGATTGATTGTGTTGCCTGTTTTTTGCTCCTATTAGGAATGTACTTTATTTTGGTTTGGTATGCTATATTTATTTCAGGTTGTTACTGAATGTGGAACAACACTGTTGTAAAGTGTTGGCCCTGATGGTCCTATATCTGGAATGAAAGAATTTTGTGTCTGGGATTGCTGGCATTGAAGCTGGCTTAACACATGTGGCATTCTCATATATGTCGGAGTGCTTTTCGCAGTCTGTTCTTTTTTGTGAAACAGAGAACAAGCCGATGGAGCCATAGAAAAGCAGTGGGTTAATGATACTGTATTACAGTAGGAGGAGATGTGGCTGTGAGACAGGCTTATGGGGCGTTTTGGTCTGCCTTCTGGATTTTATAGGTGTTCTGGTTCAGTCAGCTTATTGTACATTGTGTTGCCTAAATAGTTGATGGATTTTACCAGTTCAGACTGTAATCGCCTGAGGGTGTGAGACTGTACAAGTCTGTAAATGTAAGACTGCTTTAAACAGAGAGAAGGATTTAATATTCAGCTGGGTATTCTGTAATTTAAAACACAATCTGTAATTAAGATATCCTGCAGTGACTGTAAACTGTTACAGTTTAGCTAAGCCCATTTCATTATCACATGCCTCGTATTCAGAAATGCATCAACAATCTAATGTCTAGTATGCATTACTGTTTAGTTTCATTTGTATGCTTTATCTCTCATTCCTTTGACTCAGTTGTTTTTGAAGTACACAAACAGTTTTGAGAATGGTACATAGTTTGCTTTTCACCAAGTGCTCTGCATTAATATTTATTGGGCCAGCTGGTATTTTTTTGTGTGATCAAGTGAAGTCATTCCCTGCCATGAATATGACCTTATAACAAAAAATACTGTATTCCAGTCACTACATTTCAGCCCTACAAAATGGCCTGCTAACATGATTTCAGTGATGATCTTGTTAGCTCAGGAGAAAAGATTAATGAGGACAAGACAGCTGATATCACTCTCATGCCGATTAGAAGAGCAGACTGGTTGCGTGAAAAGGGTAATGGTGCTTTTAAGTTTTCTTCTGTTAACCATGGTTACTTCCAATGGATTGGGCTGCAGAGGACTGAGGTAATGTTAGTTTCTCTGATAAAGCCGCCTTCAGACTGTTTGGGACATCTGGAGAAATGATTGTCTGGAGCAGAAAAGCTGAGCACTACTGAGAGTCCTGTGTCATGCCAATAGTGAAGCATCCTGTGACCATTCATATGTAGTGTTGCTTCTCATCAAAGGGCTAAGGTTTGTTTAAAGAAAACTTCAATGAATAAGGAATAGTCTCAAAACAATTTTGCGCAACGATCCAGGAGCAATTTGAAAAAGAACAATGCTTTTTCCAGAATGTTGGAGCACCATGGCAAAAGTGAGATTTTGGGTCCATGGCCAGGAAACTTCCCAGATCTCAATCTAATTTTCAAAACTCCAAGCACTGATTAGGCAAGAATGGGTTTACATATATACTGTTCACAAAAAAATAGAAAAGTATATACTTTTGTCCATTTCCTCTTTGTTAATTGGGATTTATGTTGCTTAAGTTTGCTGACCTTAAAACTTTATCAACATATTTTATAGAAATTCTCATCTTTCAACACTTCCCTTTTTATACTGTAATCTGTGTTCATTCTGTGCGATAGTGGTTGCCTTTCAGTTGATTCTGTTTATGTACATAGTTGTACAGTCTTGAATTAACTACATGTTGTAGTACACATAGTTGTTCATGAAGCAGGTATATATATTACATTCAGAACATGTAGCAGGCACTAAGCTAAACAGTTAAGGGCCTAACAGTGTCAAATACTCATCCAGATCTTAACTGCTAAGCCAGCAATTTCCTAATTCCACTTTCTATATAAACTCGGTGCACTTTGTAGGTATTCTGAGGTGTAAATTTTGACATAGCAGAAATAATTCAACAGGTTAAAGATGCATTGTAATATCATTCTTGAGAACAACTGGGACAGGGCCCAGGACAGCCATTTAGTGATTTGTTTAGTCAGTTCATACTTTTTATTTATAGAAATCCTGTTGGTTTTAAAGTTATTTCTCCAAATCAGAGGCATATAGTGATTATCTACTTAAAGATATGTTGGTGTCACTGAATCAAAATAAGCTATGGGCATGTTTGATCATGCCCAGCTTGCCTTGAGAGACTGGGTGTCTGCAAAGACTGAATGGATCAAAACAACACATTTAAATCTTCATAGCCTCCAAATACGTTTTCTATGTTAGTGTATGCATCTGTCTGACTGGGTCATCTATCTAACTTGGATTGTTGCTCAACAACAGTAGGATACTGTGACATCCACAAATAATGGGGTGAAGTGCGTGGCAACAGCAGTTTCAAACTGTCTTTGACGGACAGTGCTGAAATTGTGCAAGGCTGGAATGTTTATCCTAGGCAGTTTGAACATTTTTGAACAGCTATATGATTCTAACTTTGGGAAAAGTACCTTTTCTGTTCCAGCATGTCTGTGCCCCACTAAACAAAGCGCCAACAAAGATCCATGAAGTCATGGTTGAGTGAGTTAGGTGTAGGCTTGAGTGGAGCCAATAGAGCCCTGAACTTGACCCCACAGAACACCTTTTGGGATTAACTAGAACAGAGATCGTGAACCGGGCCCTCTTATCCACCATTAGTATCTGACCCCAAAAATTATTTTGTGAACGAATATGCAAAAACTACAACAGACATAATTCTAAAGCTTAACAGAGAAGTGGAACCTGTTATAGCTGCAAAGAGGGGATCAGCTCCATAATGGTTTAAAAATGGGATTTTATACAATCTCCTGTAGGTGCAATATGTACGCATCCCAATACATGTGTGTGAGTGTGAGTGGGAGAGTGAGTGCACGTACTTTGGAATTAAAAAGTCTACACGTGCTGTTAATTTGCTAGATATTTGTGATGAGATCAACTGAGCTCAAGATGAACAACTTCAGAACTTGTTCCATCTTTAATGTGTCCAATAACCTCTAGCTCTCTAAACTAATAATGTCAAAGTACCTATTGTTTTTTTTATGAAGGCATTTAGTCTTTTTGGGTAGAAGTCTATCAGCATGGCACTTCTTTACTTGGCATCTTTGCCCATTTTTCTTTGTAAAAGCACTCAAAATCTATTGTATTATGAGGGAACCACCTGTGCACAGCCCTCATTATATCAATCCACAGATTTTCAGTTGGTTTTAGGCATGGGGTCATTTCTGGTCTATTACAAAACTTTGTTCTGCTGGTGTCACAGTTATTACATAATTGCGTAATTGCAATTATTTTAAGATAATCACATTTAAATGACTGCAGACCTACATAATTTCATTTTCCACAGTTGGTAGATTTCTGCAAAATGTGAACAGTGTGTGCTTTGTTAAAATATTGTTGAATTTGCTGAATATTTTCTTTTGCAATCAAGCAGATTCAGTTGCTTAAAAAGGATTTTAAATGAATGTAATATTTAAATGAATGTAAAGTGATTACTTTATTAAGTGAAATATGAGCAGGAGAATTGGTTCAACAATCTGGTTTAAAAAGTGATAATTTAACTCCTAGAGCTCCTACAATAAATGGTTTAAAAGGTCAAATAAAAAGTGCCAGTTGAAGTAACAGTACATGTATGTGTGGCTGCAATCCATGTAATTTTGAAAAGCCCTGTTAATGCCGCTTTAATCTTTTCCACACTTGCTGCTTTTTTCCACATTACTACTTACATCTTTTTGTTCCATTTGGCTTTAATTTCCTTTGAATCTATAAATTATTAAGCCTTTTGGTCTTTGGTGTGTGTCTGTGCAAATTCACTTTATTAGGGATGAGAATATAGTGGTTCATGGTGTATACAGTTCTTCTGCAGAATCTGTTCCTATATTTGCTGAATCACATTGTGGGTTTGTGGCCAGAAAATCACTTCCAGATATGCTAGCAGACTTGGGTGAACTTATTGACATTGCACTTCAAAGTGGTCATGAAGTTGTTTATGGGTAATTTAATTTTAAATGTATAATGTACATATCACAAAATTATGACTTAATTATGATTTCATTTCTGAACCAGTGCCAGAACCACCAGACATTTTCTAAAGACAGACATAAAGAAATTTCAGTTCCCATTTTAGCCCCGGTCTTAGCTCAGACAAATTTCGAGCCAGTGTGTGATATTCCAAAATTATGTTCTCAGTATTTTGTATATACTGTAGTAGGAAAACCTGCTACAGGCAACTGAGATTGCTGGTGTTTATTTGAATGCACTTTTTCTGAACAGCAGTAAAATACCTAGAGGGTATAGACGAGGAAGGAATAGCTTTTGGACTAGCAAACTAATGAGTAATTGTTTGACATTTTGGTTTAATTTAACAATGCAATACCAGCAATATGTATTCATAACAGGAGCAATGTACATCAGTACTAGTCATAAAATGTGAGAGGTAACTGGAGTACCTGGTAAAAACCTGTGCAAGTCCAAGGAATTAGATTAGATTTGATCAAATTAGAGTCCATGGTCAGGATTGAAGGGATTTCTATAGCTGTGACCCAGCTATGAATCAATGTGTTAATGTGTAATGTGTGTATAATCAATGTGTCTTAAAAGGCTAAACAGATCATAATAGGTAAAAGCAAGACAGAATTACCAAAACAAATACTTAATTGTAGTTTTCACTTGACCACAACCACCAAAAAATTTGGGAGGGATAGCAAAGCTTAAATGTCAATATATCCATTAAAGACGCTTTAACTGTCCAAGATTTGGGCATTGTTTAGCAAAATGTAAAAACAAACCAGTCTGCTATAACTGTATATGAAAAAGTCATGAAAGACCTTAAATAAGCCATTTAAAACTACAATAACAACATGTAGTGGAAAAATGTTTTAGTCTTGGTCATGCTTTTTATGAATCGTCTAATTTGATCAATTAAAGAATTTGATCGGTACATCACCAACGCATTCCCACTGATTGCTTGTGGTTTACTGTGCATGCCAGTGAGAGGTGGTGTGCTAACTTCTTTTTACATGCATATAATACGTGTGTGTACCAGAAACTTTTGCAAGTTCTTGTGAAACTTGATCGTGTATGACTGCTCTTGTAAAACCGAACCTGAGAAGAGTTTTCACATTCTCATCTCTTATTGCATCTAATGAGGTGCAGGCTATTTTTTTAAACTGAAGCTACAGAGGAAAAACTTAGTTACATTAATTACATTACATTACAGAGGCACTTGGTATCTACACTGTTATACACTGCATACTGTTCTGATTTTCTGCTGTTTAAAATTCCTAAGACTTTGTTCTCTCACCATTATCCTGATTCTTGCTAATATTCAGTAGTTTGACTGTCCTAATGTTATAACATTTCACAGTTTAGCCTTTTTATACAAAATAAGCAAAATTATCTTATTTGTAGCAATTATAGCTTTGCAAACATTTGGTATGTAGTTTACAGACCCTGATGTATCTTGTGCATCTGTTTCTTCTGTTTAAGTTAAATCTAACTTATCTTTTTTCATGTATATGCTTATGTATATGATACAGTGGGCATCATGGTGGCTCGGTGGGTAGCACTGCTGCCTCACAGCAAAATAGTCTTAGTTTTGATCCCAGGGTAAAGTGGCCTGTGTTCTTTCTTTGTGGAGTATGCATGTCCTTCCCGTCTCTATGTGGGTTTACTCCGGTTACTCCGGCTTCCTCACACAGTCCAAAGACATGCGTGGTAGGTTAAATGGTGTCTCTAAAGTGGCTACTGGTGTGTGTGTGCGCCTGTGCACATGTGCCCTACGATGGATTGGTGCTCTGTCAAGGGTTCTCCTACAGATGCCAGGTGGGCACCGGCTGGCCCACGACCCTGTGTGGGTTAAGTGGAAGATAATGGATGGATGTATATAATACATGTATATGAGAAAAGATTAGAACACATAGAATGACCTTTATTAGACAAAGCACCAACATACTGTGTTTTATGAGAAAATGCATTGATTGGGCATCCTTAAGTCTAGTACTGAACTTCAGATTTTCAATATAATACATACATTAAACAGTTTTCTTGCGTTTTAAGTCCTGTTTCAGCTATTGTACCTTTTTACATACCTCTGCAGCCATTTTAAGCATTTAAGTAATTGCAATCTAACTAATATATTGGCTACATTTCAAATATACATTTTAATTGCAGCTATTAGTTCAGATTCCTCAGAACAAGAAGCTCCTGGGCTTGATCCCAGAATGAGTGGTCTTGGTCCTTTCTGTGTGGAGTCAGCATGTCTTCACTTATTCCGTGGATTTACTCCAGGTACTTCAGTTTACTACCACAGTCCAAAAACTTGCATTAGGATAATTGATTACATTCAACTGGCCTTAGCGTGTGAGTGTTTGTACCCTATTATGGATTGTCACTCCATCAAGGGTTCCTGCCTTGTGCCGCTGCCTGTGTTTCTCTCTCGCGACCCTGTAAAGGAATAAGCAGATAAGAAAGTAAATACTTCAGATTAATGACACTCAAAATTAATGTGCAACTGGCAAATTATACACCCTTATACACAATATAAACTGAATTAGATGTTGTGTTGTTTCTGCCTGTCAGTTTGTATTTCATTTCAAATGTTTATCATGAGAAAGGGTCACTTTTCAAGCCAGCCTTTATTGTCTGTTGTAATTTTGTAACTTGTCTGTTTCTCTCTCTTTGTATTTGTAGGACTCGGGATATTGGATCCAGGTTCACCGTTTAGAACATGGCGATGGGGGGATTCTAGATTTGGACGATGTGTTATGTGATGTTGCTGACGACAAAGACAGGGTGAGTGTGTGTTCTTACATTTTCTGACTTTCGGCCCTCAGTGTGGCAGTGATCGTGCTGATGGCTTATAGAAGTCTCATACAGAATCTCTGTTTGTTAGATTATGGCTTGTGCAGTGATTGTTATCTCATTACTTCCTAATGTGTTTCTATAATTGTGGTGAAACGCATAGTGTTAAGTTAAAGGATCACATAGAATGTTTCTCCCTTGAGTTCTAAAACTGACCAGGACGAGGATATTATAGAGAATTTTGTGTTGGATACAACTGCCATTAAATCACTGTTACACCATGCTAGTTCTCCCAAAGGCAGCATCAGTGGTTAACCACAGTACTAAGTGTGTGTGTAGTTTTATACAACATGGTAAAATCATTAACATTAATAATTAATTATGAATTTTTGCTTTCAAGCCATTGTGTTGTTCTCTACAGTATTGTACTTTGTTTACATTTACATTTATGGCATTTAGCAGACACCCTTATCCAGAGTGACTTAGAATTTATACAGTCTTACAATCTAAGCAACCTGGGGTTAAGGGCCTTGCTTAAGGACCCAACTGTGGTAGCTTGGCAGAGGTGGGATTTGAACCCTGGACCATCGGGTCCAGAGCCCAGTACCCTAACCGCTAGGCTACCACAATCCCATGTCCAGGCCTAATTGGCTGGTATGAGCTTACATGAATACTCGTGATTGTTTATCTAGTTTACATGATTGTGACTGTGTTTTAGGCAAATAGGGATGCACTGATCCATTAGCAGTTACTGGGGATAATATTGGCCTGAAGGTTTGGACTGGTGTCAAGCTGTTTCTATTTTCCCTATCTGCTCTACTGATGTATTGTATGCTGTGTGTGCGATGTTGACGAACTGATCATGCATGTGGACTTATGCCACTGTGAGTACCTCTGTGCTTTATGTTACTGTACTGACACTAGTAAAATATGTTAATAATCTTCATGGCTATCCCATGTATACTGTTAATCAGATATTTGTTAATCCGAGGTGTTGATTTCAGTTGTGCTCTAAAGTGCACATAAGAGTCCTTTCCTGTATAGCACAGTACTAGTGAGCAGTGATAAGGTGTTATTTTGGGCTACAGTCTTGTCTTTAGCATTGTAGTTTTTCAGTGAGCAATTGCTATTTCTAGTATGCATGATGAAAGTAAGCAGCAGAGGAAGAACTGAAAACACTGAGAACAATAATAAGACATTTAAAATAGCATCGCATTACTGAATACGTAGTATTACTGATTATGTAGCATTTGACAAAGCTAAAGCTAATTCTGCTGAAGAGCCAGACACAAGCAAGCAGCTGTTTGCTGTCTTTCTTTTTTAATGGTAGACATTTCTATTAAAATGAAAGTTGAACAAATATTATCTTTATTTTATAACTTATTATTCTTGATATTTGAATCAGATATAGGTTCCGATATTAACAAAATTAAGCCAATCCATCGGACAGATTAATTAATTTTCATTTTGTTAGACGTGCTATGCCATACCTTAGTTTTGCTGACCAGTTTAAAGGCAGAATGCAGCATCTGCGAAACACACAGTGGGTACAGAAAGTATTCAGACCCCTTTAAATGTATTTGTTTCATTGCAGCCATTTGCTAAAATCCAAAAAGTTATTTTAATTTCTCATTAATGTACATTAATGTGCATGCCATCTCGACAGAAAAAACAGACATGTAGGAACTTTTGCAAATTTATTAAAAAAGAAAAACTGAAATATCACATGGTATTCAGTATTCAGACCTTTTGCTCCGTGTTTAGTAGAAGCACCCTTTTGAGCTAGTACAGCCATCAGTTTTCTTGGGTATGATGCAACAAATGTTTTACACCTTGATTTGGGGATTTTCTGCCATTCTGGTCTTGTATAGACAGGTGTGTGCTAATCAAGTCCAATCAATTGAATTAAATACAGCTGAACTCCAATGAAGGAGTAGAACCATTTTAAGAAGTGTCACAGCAAAGGGTTTGAATACTTATGACCATATTTCAGTTAAATAAATTTACCAAAAAATCGACATGTCTGCAATGAAACAGCAAATGGCTGCAAAGAAACTTTGAAGGGGTCTGAATACTTTCCTTACCCACTGTATGTTGCTAGGGGTGGTGGTAGCACTGCAATATACACATCCCAATATTATTATTATTATTAACAATATATCAGTAAATTAAAAATATGTACAATGATTCTGCCACATAAACACATTTGAATATGGTGTTTTTCTCATTATAAAAGCATATTTCATTCTATAAAAATATTTTTTGCATTAAGAGTGTTCTGATTTAGAGCTGTTACATCACACCACAGTGTTACATCACAGTTAAATTCTTTGTTGCGTTGGTCATCGTCACTAACCACCTTTATTGCGGAAGCAAAATAGTGTAGTGGTATTTTGAAGAGATTTTTATACATGTTGTTCCAGTGTTTAAATCAAAATCGTAAAAGATGTCATAATATATGTTTTGTCAGTATGATGGCGGTATGATGAATGGATTTGCTCTGTTTACAAATCTGATTGTTATCTTACATGCTGTGTATTAGAGATTAATCGGGCTGATTAATACCATTTTGACATAATGGGCA
Source organism: Parotocinclus spilosoma (assembly GCA_033117975.1). Classification (NCBI taxonomy): domain Eukaryota; kingdom Metazoa; phylum Chordata; class Actinopteri; order Siluriformes; family Loricariidae; genus Parotocinclus; species Parotocinclus spilosoma. The sequence goes on along the minus strand of JAVSBV010016694.1, from coordinate 927 downwards.
TCGGCTGCACTTACTTGACTGCTATTCAAAAATAGAGGAGAAAATGCAGAGAAACTTCTTCTCGTATCACAAATTGCAGCCAATAAAGCGGGACTACAGAGTGACTAAAACTAAAGAGATGCTGAGAGAACATTCAGTGAGTGCAAGGCCATTTAAGAATAGGTGAAAACTTTTCCAGCATTACAACTTGCTTCTTTTGATTGAGACTGGGATTAGTACAGACACATGAAGATATACTACTATACTACTACCGTTTGCACTAATGTAACATTGTTGATTTGGTTACACATTTAGTCTTTCCCCCAACAAGATGCTGCTGCTTTTGGTAGTAAATTTTGTTGTTGCAATAAAAATTCATTTATTAAAAAAAAAAAAAAAAAAGGTGCAAACAGAGCCTGTACATTAATAGCTTAAATAAATTTAAGCAATTAAGCAGTTGCGATACTGACAATACAGTACAAACATACAACGGAAACTAAAGCACCAGCAGGGGCTTTCAGGCAGCCCTGCAATCTGTACTCTTGCTGCTAGAACACATTATTAGCTGCATATTATTTGCGTGGGGGTGAGAGACTCATACAGGTGTGATTTTTCGTTTGTGTTTGTGCATACATTTTAGAAGCTTTGTCCTCTCATCCTTGGAGAGTTAGGCTCTTTCATTTGCTAGCTGCCATGGTAACATGTCTGCTAGGACTTGGAAATGTGTGTATACACACTCACATCTGCATCACTTCTGTTGGTTTCCTCAGAGGGCACCTCTTCCCAGTTCACACACTTTCCACATCATCTGTTCAACTTCCTCTTTTTTCTCCCTTATTGTCATGTTTTTTAATACATGATTTATATATATATATATACATACATACATACATACAAACACACACACACAGTATTAAGTTAAGTTTCAATTGAATTGAATTGAATATA
>JAVSBV010016683.1:0-25842 GCA_033117975.1 Parotocinclus spilosoma | reverse complement strand
CTGACCTCTGCCACAGTTGGGCCCTTGAGCAAGGCCCTTAACCCACAATTGCTTGGATTGTAAGACTGTATAAGTTGCTGTATAAGGGTGTCTGCTAAATGATGTAAATGTAAATGTAATTACTTTAAAATCTCATTACTGGAACTCAGCATCAATTAATCTTAAGCTTGAATTATGATAAAAGACACAAATTAATCTAGTATGATCAACACCTGAGTCTTGAATAATCAATTGATCTGAAATACATGTTAGTGCAGGACTTGTTAGGACATTCAGAGTTGAAAGAGGATTGATGCCTTTTTTAATGTTTGACTATGTTTCGATTTAAATGTAAGTATTTTATAGCACTCTAAGAATAATGTGGATATTCCGACTTTTTCCGACGTCACCCCGCCTTATGGTGTTCCTTATAAAATAGCTTTGTCTGTGCAGCTCAGGGACAGTAAGTACTGTTATTGCAGACCTATCCAAACAGTTTAAAGCTGAAATAAATGAACAAGGCAAAGTGTTTATTTGAGCAATTACTCTTTTATCCAGTTACGATATGCTAATTATATATTGGATGCTCTGAAATTTGGACTTTATCAGCTGTTTTAAAGCCTGCCAGTCTTTGGTTTAAAGATTTCATTCCTGTTTCAGGAAGTTTGTAATGCAAGTGGTTAGTTTTCAGTCAGATATACGGAATTTGGGCTACTTTTTTTTGCTCCTTTGGTGAGGGTTTTTATGTAGAGCAATCATGTTTTCAAGCGCTCCCAATCCTTTTCCAAAGGCAAACAGGAAAACGAATAACTTAATGAACCAGTTTCACAGTGAAATGCCAGTTCTGAATGAAGTCAAATTTGTTGTGGCTTTAGCCACACGACAGTGCCATGAAAAGCGGTGGTTTTCCTGTTTGAATGTGTGTGTACTGTTTCGCATGCCCTGTGAAAAGCATTCTTCCAAAACCCTCTAAATCCAAACAAGTCAACACTGAACAACCATTAAGGCGTTTGTTTGGATTTTTCTGTCAGATTTGTTTTTGGGCTCTATCTTAAAGGCTTTAGATGTTCACATGCCAGCAAGCCACCATAAAAAAAACCCACAAAGGCACCAATGGAACTTGAGTTTTAAATGACAGACGTCAAGAGACACATGTTGGCAAGCGTTCACAGCATAGACTGCATTTTGATTCATTGCCTTTCCTATCCTGGAAACACTACTATAGTCTCCACGCTCATCTACAACAGCTGTGTTCCCCAGAGAGGTTTTGGGGTTTATTATTTTACAGGCACTTGATGAGTTGCCTTAGATTTATCATAATCATTTCTCAATTGCTTGAATCAAAACGTTTTTTTCTTTACAAAGGATGCTATGGACAGTCTCAAACAGCAGATCCAAGGCATACATACGAAATCTACTTTATGTGTGGATAATTCTAGGGATTGTCAAAGAGCTGCATGATTCAATTCAATCATGCAGACACAAGAAAAAACACTAACCAAAACCACACTGTAAAATAGCTACATGAAGAGTTATTGCTGCAGCAGAAAGCTTTGTTTGAGATTGTTTGAGGATTAGTTTGAGATGTTTTTTGTTACTGTCACAGAGATTCCCCTGCTAAGCTCTGACACCTAGCTTAGCCTTTTAACTGACCCACACGATATCAGAAAAGAGTTGTGATGTATATGTCAAGAAATATATTTATTTTCTTTTGCAGATGCTATAATATATATAGCAGATGCTATAATATATATAGCAGATGCTATAATATAATATAATATAATATAATATAATATAATATAATATAATATAAAATGCATTTAGTAAAACTCCCCAGACTTCAAACTACAAATACAAATACATATCTAACAAATACATAATAACAATTACTTCCATAGCTGCCTGATCCCACAAAAAAAAAGCAATCAGGTCTATGAAAACAAGCCCAAAAGATACAAAGTCTTTTAGAATCTTTTCGAATAAGCGAACCTGGCTGCTGTGTTTTATTCTGCACTCTGCTTTCAGGACAGCTGCTCAGTTGGTTTATATCGAAAAACTTATTGACATCAGAGTAAGGAAATACATGCGCTTAGAAGTTTGATTACTGAGATTAAATTCAGCTCTCTTTATCAAATTCGCTAATCTGACTTTAAAGTCTTAACCTGATTTGAGAAATTGTGGTATCCTTACATGACCACTTAAACACTGCAGATATCTGATGATGAGCAGATTATTAAGTGCCTGTAAAAGCACTCACTGTTTAAAAGTTATTAAAGGTGAAATGAATGTTTTTTTTACAAAAAAAAAATCACCACATCAAGAAGATATAAGATATATTGACTTAGACTTAAAGGAGAAAAGGACTTCGACAAACTGACAAGAAATAGACACCCTCATCAATTCAAAGTGCGGGTCTGTTGGGGCGCTCGGGTGGCACAGCAATCTAATACATCAGCCTAACACTGCAGGGACCCAATCGACCAGGTGAACCAAAAACACGATTGTGTGTGACTGTATCGTAAATCGAGGAGTTGAATATAGCATAGCCTATATTTAAACATGCTTAAAACACTTTATTATACTGCATTATTAAAACATTTAATTTAGAAGCATTTCAAGAATGTAATACCCTAATTTATAATTTTTGGTTTTTAAGTGCTGCAAATTTTAAATTCAGAATACACGTTTCGTTCCTTGTTATTATGCATATTATCAGATTCATAAGCTAACACTTTTCCAAGATCAGATCTTAATGTTAAAATATCGTAAACCAAATCATCGCATTCCAGGGTCCTTAAAGCAAATACTGTGGTAAAAACAAACCAATCTCTCCCAATACTCTGGTTTCTTCCCACAGTACAAAGATATGCACATTAGGTAAATTGCTGTCTCCAAAGTGCCCCTAAGATGGATTGGCGCCCTACCTAGGATTGTTCCTGCCTTGTACCCTGTGCCACCAGCTCTAGGTCAACCCTGTCCGGGATCAAGCGGTTAAGAAAGCATTTTCTAAAGAGAGAAAATTGTTTCCAAGCGATTGTCTCTATGTGTTTCATTACAGTAACAATTCCAGTTTTCAACTGGTGGCATCTAAAGCATGGTGGTGAATCACTGCACCGTATGAACCCAGAACCCAAGTGTCTTCATTATACAGCCAGCTTGAATCAAACCTACAGCTCTTTGTTGGCATTGACAGAATAACATACATATAAATGAGTTTTAAGAGGCATTGACATGTGTAGCAGGTCATGCTATGGACAATAAAGGCCAATAACAGTATGGTGCGTCATTTCTTGTTTGAATGGATGACCGTCACGCACACTGCACATCCCCTTTGCACGTAGCTCATCATGTTCTTTCCTTATGCCATACTTACTTATGAGCTTAGCAACTCCATGTTGATTTTTTTAATCTACACCCTCCCCCTTGACCACTTCCATGGGTAATGAACATGTCACTCTTTGATGCCTTTAAGCAAAGGAAGATCACAGTCAGTTTCAAAAGAACATTCTCTCAGACAGCACCATTAAACGTACAGTTTGTATGGTTGCCTTGGCCACATCTGTATGCAATAAGCTTGTCATGCAGAGAAAGGGAGTTTAGCGGCTTTTAAGGCAAAGGCTTCTGGTGGCCTTTCCAATACTGAAGCTTGGCTTCCTTCAAACAATTAAAACACACATAGTGTTGGGATTTGGCTTCTGGAGGCCAGGCCTGCCACAGGAATTTGCTCACAAACACTTCCTCTCTTCCTACAGTGAGCGGCTGAAAGCGGGCCCGGGTGGGAGGTGTGGGAGAAGGGTGCACTACAATTATCGGTCGCAAAAATGCTACCATGTGTTCTTTCAAAGTCACAAGTGTGAGGAGCATCACGAGCCCAAATCGCTGCTCCGAACGATGTGTTTTGTCCTTGCTTGCATCTCCTTCTCTTAAATCCCTCATCCTGTCCTAGCACATCCTGCCATTAGAGAAACAAGAAGCCTTTTTACAGCTGAAGGATTCTCAGATCCTGCTGACATCTGGAGATCATCAAGAGCGGTTTCACTCATGGTCTTGGCACTCAAGAAGAACTATGATCAAATTACAGCTTTGGTCATTCCGATCATCTTTTCCATTAGAATCTATCACTTGTGCAGCAGTTATAACTCTTTACAGTGGGGATTTTCAGGTCCCATGTTTTCCCAGTGTTCAGTTATATACGTCTTTTAACAAGGAACACACACTTAACAACGTATAATCATAATTCATATAAAGGCTCAATTTGTGTCCTCAAACCTGTATCTGGCTTCTACAGCAAACGTGAATAACCTCGAACTGTCAATGGGAAGCAGCCAGTCCAATTGGTGTATACACACAAACCATTTGTTTTTCTGTCATTGTGGGGACGTTCCAAAGGCCATAGTATAAAGGAAGCAGCTGAATTTGCAGGTGTATCAAAGCATACAATCACACAGGTTGTGTTAGAGTGGGAAAGAAATCCCAGTCTACTGGAAATTCTTGTCAGAATTGTGGCCAAATGACAAAACTACTAAGATAATGGGGACCTCTAGTGAAATTCTTATTTTGCATTTTTTTAAGATTTAATAAAAAGATTTTGCATATATACAAATATACACTGCTTATTTTATGAGGGTATACATTTTGAAATATCCCTTAATTTTTTGGAGCAATATATAATATCCCAAATCACACCTTAAAGCTTTGCAACACCTACTTGAAGACCAAAGAAGATCAAGGAGTGCTGGTTGTCATTGACTCTTTTGTTCAGTTGCCAGATCGAAATCTCAGTGAGCAATAATAGCGGGACTTGAAGGCAGAGACATTCAGTGACAGCATTATTCATATTTTGAAATCACGATAGGATAACATAGATCATCAGATTTTGCACAAACTCTTGGAGTCCACGCCAGTACAGTAGCAGCGCAGGTAGCATCGTTGTTTGGTGGCCTTCTAAAACTAGGTTTGATTCTTTTCTCTGGTAACAGAACTGTTTCTGCTTCTAATCGTAGACTTTACTTGCATCTGCACTGCTTGTAATTGACTATAAAAAGTGCAGTAATGTTTTTACAGGACAGACTATGTGTAGTTTATGCATTGATGCATCTATTAAGTCATCGATGTAAGAAACCACGTTTTTCATAGAGCTACGAGGTAGAGTAAAAAAGGTTTGAGCTGAAAATAAACTTTAAAGTTAAAGGTTTATAAATTCTCCTCTGGGTCAGGGTGTGTCTAAAGGAATTGTAATTATGATTTGCACCCTTGGTGCCCCTTCAATGTCATGCTAAAGGACTGTCAATGTGACGGGATCGGAGCCGGAGTCACAGAGACATAAAAGTTTGACTATTTAGTAGCCAGTACAGAAACCGCAGATTACAGAATGTTCTGGAGCAGAGCATAGCCCAAATGAGTGACAGTGAAATTAACCAACATGAACAGACACTGTTCAGAATATGGAGTACTATAGAACATCCACACATACACACCACAGACACACACATACGCACACATTACCACTTATCACGGCACAAAATCAACAAGAGAAACTCAGGTGTACTACCACCATAGGCTGCAGAGTCCTGCACAATTCCCCATTCAACTCACCCCCTGATCTGATCAACTGACTGATCTGAGCAACAGTTACAGGGACCAACTTAAATAGAACACGTCTGAAAACAATTTGAAAATATGTATTTGGTATGTGCAAGTATTTTTTTAAGACCAGACCTTGCATTTTTGGGACTGTGGTGGACTAGGTGTTTAAGGTAAATGGACCTTTGAACCAGGGTTCAAATCCCACCTCTGCCACAGTTGGGACCCTGAGCAAGGCCCTTAACCCAAAATTGCTTGGATTGTAAGTCTGTATTAATTGTAAGTCGCTCTAGATAAGGGCGTCTGCTAAATAATCTAAATCTTTTTGAATGGTCTGAGGACCTAATCGATTTGTTTAAGGATAGCTGCAGAAATTTGTCAAATGGTTACTTCCTTGCAGAGGACAAGATTATTATTAATATTATTTTGAAAGTCAACAAAACGTTACATTTGGCCACAAGTGCCCAAACCTTTGTCTAAGCCTTTAAGGCTACAGTCTAGAAGATCGACCTAGTTGAAGTAGAAGTGGAAGTAGAAGCCCAACGTGGATTGAGTGTTCACATGAGTTTACTTTGTACACTGATTTTTGTAAAATGTGATAATTGTCTGTAACTGTCAATCGGGTGGAAAGTGAATTTTATTGACTTATTGATAAGAGAGCCTTCAATGAGTCAGCACCAGCCAAAACACCTGCTCTTGACACCACGTGGTGAGCTTCTGAGCTTTTACTTTTAAAGGATTAAAAAGATTAACATTGGATCAGTTCTAAGTGTTAATACACTAGTGCAGTACAACTGAACCGCTCTCTTACCTGTACCACTCGAGTCCCTTATGGTAGAACCTGTCGAAGAAGTGCGGCTCGGATCCCACGGCGCGCACGTCCGGATGGACGCGCAAGAACTCAAGAAGCGCCCGGGTTCCTCCTTTCTTCACGCCAATTATGATGGCCTGAGGAAATTTCTTACTTCCATACGTGTTTGAAACCAGGATTCCACCGTCTCCGAGGCTGTTGTCCGGTCGCACGGGGTACGAGAGCGCACGGAGCACGGACGCGGTCCCGTTTTGTGGAAGCTCCGTCCGCGCTGGGTGAGGCGAAGGAACACCACTGGAATGCGCTTTCTCCGGTCCATGGTGCTTGACCAGAGCTTGGTCATTAAGGTATTTCGGCGCAGAGCTGCAAAATCCATTCAAGCAGTGGACAAGATAGAGGAAAATTAGGAGCATGGTAAAAGGCAGTGGCACTCTGGACAGCGCTCTGCCGGAGTTCAACCGAGTCCTGCATACACTGCATCCCATGGATCTCGACCATCAGCAACTGGACACATTCTTCAGTTTTTGCGCTGTTAATTGTATTAGAGCACTAGTGTACTTAAAGTTTCCTCACTCTGCATCACGGTTGTAAAACATCCCGATTTGTCACACCAGTGCGTATTCTTTAACGCGCAGCTTTTGGGTGCAGATTTACCCAGACGATCAATTTATAAATCATTTCTTCGGTTTCTTAACCATGGCAAATGCCACTGAACTAAGATTTCTTGGAGATCAGGAATAACTTTACATCTCTCATCGGCCAAGACTGTCTTTCCACGCCCTATGAGTGATGTCCCCACCCTTTACGCGTATAACAGCGCCAAGCCATTCTTTCTTTAGGGGAATCGAATCATAATTGGTTAGAAACAAGCAGAGGAGGCGTTTTTACACTATTGTTCTTCTTATACTGGGCCTGTTAAGCACAATAAAGATTAATTGATTTAACATTAAAGTGGGCGTAACTCTGCCCATTTAATTAGCACTTAATATTTGTTAATTGCATTAATTTTGTTTTTGATAACTTAAATTAAGCTATTGCTTTGCTTTGGTGGTCTAATATGTAGGCGGCTTTTGGAAGGTCATACCGTTATAAGCAGTAACTCTGAGTTATCATTAGTATTCTAAGCGTGACTGAATTTCTTTCAAATGTTTGTGGATTTTCAAAGAACTTATTATTTGAAAGCAACTGACTCTGACTGAGGGACATTATTAGAATTGCAGTGTATATTAATTTGAGTGGCATGTTCTGTAGTTCTGCTCAGCAATCCAGAATAAAAATAACTTTTTAACACTGGATTTTAAGTGAGTGAGTGAGTGTGATGTGTGAAGAAAACAAGAATCTGGAATCAAGAATCTTAAACGTGTTTTAGTTAAGTTAAACAGCCAAACTATTTGAACCAACATTCAAAAAGCAGAACCAGGAAAGTAATGATTTAATTTGGAAACAATTGAAAACAATTTCAATTGTTAAAAATGAGAACAAAATCAGTGGTTAAATCTATTAAAAAATATATATAAAATATTATAAATATACATGTTCTAATGTAACTCACTTCCCTTATAAACGGTGCTATTTTAATGTGATTAGTTATTGGGTTTTTTGCTACCAGCAGCAGTTCCAGCCCTTGAACCTTTACCCAGACCACACCAGAGCCCCCCCCCCCCACCTCCTCCTGTTAGCTGAGGATGCCAAGCCACCAAAACTGTTACCTGCAGAAGAACACAAGAACCTGCAGTGACTTTTTACTTAACTAAATAATGTCAAGAGACTCGCTCACATTTTAGTGATTATTTTATGCAATCTGCATTTGTATTATAATCTATACTTTATTACAGTACTATAGTAAATACAATAAAAAAGGCTATATTTACAATATAAAAGCTATATTTAGTTTATTATATGTTCTTATATACTATTATATAATAATATAATAATTATATTTAGCTTGAGTATTTGAAAAAATATTATACATGTATTATTTAGGTAATTTACTCTTGGTTTGCCCAAGGTTCTTTCCCCATTAACTATAGAAAGTCCTTCAGTCCATCACAGGGTACATTTACACGCACACAAGCACACACGCACACGCACACACACACACACACACACACACACACACACACACACGCAAGCACTGACTCACTAACACTTGGTTATTTTAGAAACACCAATTAACCTCACATGCTTTTAAAGAAAACCCACAAAAATATGGCGACAACATAGAACTTCTAACAAGCAGCAACTAAAACGGCTTAAACACGACATACATGAAAACATGTCATTTGACCAGGAGAGCCAACACTCTTGACTGTATGTAACCCAGTTCAAAACAATGAGCCATTCTTGAAATACGCTTAAATTCCTCTTCATTTGCTTATAATTACACCAATCCTCAGAATATGGAGTATGTGGCCAAAATATGGGTCTTAGGCCATCATTACATTAGATACAGCATTGTTTTAGCATTTACGTCTCAGTGACTTTATTAGAATACAACCAGAAAATACAGGGCATTTGTAAGCATCTTTAAAAATAAAAAAGAAACGAGACATAAAAAGCATCTATAAAAAATCCCAGTCTCTGTGTGCTAAAGCTCATGGAAAAGGAACATTATGGAGTGAATCTATATTGTCCAAAATGTGTTATACTGTATGGTCTTCATTCCATCGATGAAAAAAAATTTTATGGTGGCCTAAAACCTTTGCACAGTACTGTATGTAATAATTGGCATGATATCCAGGGCCTCAATGATATGTAAAAACATGGATTCAATACCACATGCTTCTTAAAATCCTAATTCTAAGCACAAATCATTCAAATAACAATTAGTTGAGTTTCTGTTTTAAGTGACTGTGACCTCTGTGGAACCCTGTGTCATTAAAAGTTATGCATAGCCTGACGGTAGAGTATAAAGTATCTTAAACTGTAAACTGCATATGACATTACTCACACATATCCCCCTCAGCCACTACAGAAAGCTTTGAAGGTGGTTAATCCATCATAGTATCAATCCGAAACGCATATAATGGCCAACATGGTCTGACTGGGACTGACATAAAGCTGAGCCAGAGGCACAATGAGCGGAGGGCGGAAGACAGGTATGATTGCAAGGGCTCTAAGCAGACAGTAAGCCAGGAGAATGATTGTCCTGAGGTGGGAGGCTTAGTTCCTCATCTTGTCATGAGGTGCAATTATTTGCACTGTAACCCATTCCTCCAAGCATTTTACCAAATAGCATGGAAGAATATCAAATTGCTTCATATTCCCCATATAAATATACTTCATATTTGACACATACACTGCTCACAAAACTTTTTGAGTCGTATAATATGTATAAGGTGATCTTTCACAGGTAAAACTGGGCCATCTGGACCAATGGAAGGCAGTGCTTAAAGATGGTGAATTGACTAATAAGAAGATTGTGAGTTTAGAGCCCAGAGTTTGCCAGAAAGCCACTGCTAAGGCCCTTGAACAAGACCCTTAATCCAGTTCAGCTGCATGCTCAGTTGTAAATCGCAGTGGATAAAAGCATTTGTTAAATAAATAACTGTAGAATTCCACAGGGCTAAACATTTCCTTTAGGGAGAATGGTTCATTCCTCTTCTTCAGCAGCTTTATCCTTACTGGATCGAGAGCCTATCCCAAAAACACTGAGCGCTAAGCAGGAATACCCCAAACGCATGGGCATCACACACACACTCGTACCTATGGACAATTAGAACAGCCAAAGTGTAGACAATGCTCCTACAGCTATATTTGTCAGATGCTGTGAAAGGAAACATGAAGGGAAACATCCAACATGAGGAAAACGTGGGAAATAAGCAGCACCAATACTACGTCGTTTAGAAACAATATTGTAGGAATTTACCAAATCCAGGCAAGTGTAGACAGCTCACTTACCAATACGTCCAAGTCGAGCCTTCAGTAAACAGATTAATATTCAGGTTAATATTTGAATACAAAGTCTGAACTGCCACTATAAGTTGTACATGAACTGTAGTGCAAGATTAAGCGATGCCTCAAGTGCAACTTTAGAGTAGAGTGATAACCAAAGCATGCACACAGAGCTCTATCCATAGTCATACACAGTTAAGGAATTGAGAAATAGCCCGAGGGATTAGATGAACCATTTTTAGTTAACCCGTGAGGTCATCTGTTTGATGGTGCTCATGAAAACAGCATGGAGCCTGCTACATTTTAATCTGCTTTACTAAATGTAAGTCAGATAACGGTGGGATTGTATCGTGTAAAGTCTTAGGTTTTCTACATTCAGCAGTTTCTATTCTGCTTATTCTTTTTTTATATTTTAATGATCAATGCACTTTGGAGTTCCTCAATTCTAGACAGCAGTCCATCTGTTTCTCTCTATACTTTATTTGTCTCCTGTGCTCTTCTCTCTAATGGTCAGGACCCACACAGGACCAGCACAGATCAGGTACCGTTTGGGTGTTGAACCACGTGATGGTGGTGTGTTAGTGTGTGTTGTGTTGCTACGAGTGGAGTTTTTAAACACCTCAATGTCGCTGTCTGACTGAAAGCAGTACACCAGCCGAACATTTCTAGCCTCCAAGCATCCCGTGACTACAGGATGATTAACAGGAACTATATAACAGATGGGCTACAAAGTAGAGCAATAAGGTAGACATGTCTAATAAAGTGCTCAGTGAGTGAACACTCCAGCTGTTTAAAAACTCCAGCAGCACTGCTGTGTCTGATCCGATATTTTCCAGCTCAACTGTGTCACTGCAGTTCTTTGAATAATCCACCACCCAAACAGTACCTGATCTGCGCTGGTCCTGTGGGGGTTCTGACCACTAGACACCTAACAAGGACTAACAAAGTATGTAGAGCAACATATGGACTACAGTCTGTAATTGTAAAACTGTAGTAAAGTGTGTAAAGTGCAGTGGGCACTAAAACCTAAATGTAAAAATGTAGAACGCCTAAGACTTTACTGTAATGGCTGTTCCAGGCAGATTGTTGTTCTAAAGAATGCAAATCAATGACCAAATACCAGTAACTCTAGTGCAAACAATGTGAATGGAGTGAATGGATAATGATCACTGTCAACAGACTCTTTGTACAATGACAGACATGGCTTTAAGTTGGACTTAACAATGTGGTATGGTATTCTGGCACCCTAATTAATTTGGAAAGGATAAAAAAATGCTTATTGCTTGCAACGAGATGAACAGCAAGAGACAAGTTGTCACAGGAACCTAAGTAGGATTTAATGGAAGGAACAGTTTTATCTTGCTTTATACATTGAAGGGTAACGATGAGGGTGGGAAACGTGCAAAATGTGTAATCATACTAAGAAATCCTGGGAATTTAAAGGCCCTCATGACAATATAATCTTAATGCGGCAATCTAAAGTTTTCAGTGCTCATTATATTCGCATATGTCGGTGTATGGGAGTGTAAATATAGCGAGCTTGTCAGTTGTTTAGCCAGCTTGGTTGACCTCCTCCTACACACCTCTGGCAACCGTTTCAAAGCAGCTAAGCTTTAATTTACAGGAGTGTATAAAACCCTTAGGCCATCATTAGGTTATATAATTATACTATATATTGTTTTAGCAACGTTATAATGACCATATATCATTCTTTCTCCGTTTGAATACAACCAGAAAATACAGGAAATTTGTATGCAGCTTTTTAAAAAATGTGAAAAATTCAGGCTACAGTGACGGGTAGTGTGGCAGTGTGATCTGCTTTTACACTTGAGTAACAACTGTTGTACAGCAACAGTCCGGAGGTTGACTTTATGTTATATATGGCCATTAAACCATTGCAAAAACAACACATCTAATGGTGGCCTAAGACATTTGCACAGTACGGTACAATCTCCTTCCCAATTGCTTGAAGTTCCACCACTTTCCATTATCCATTTTAATCCTTATTGACTGCGTTTAAAACAATCTCTGATTGTTCTATCCACTTTTTTCCCATCCATTGAATTCAATTCGATCCATTGGATCCAGAAATGTAGTATAAACTTCAAACAAAAGCTGCTGCAAAGAACTGTGCCAACAAAAACATATGTACAGTCAATGTGGGTCTCATCTGAGGGGCCTATTAACACATTTCCTCCACTGGAGGCCACAGATTGCAAGTCCATGTGTCTGCCATTATGGCAAATTACAAGTCCTTTCCACCAAATAGAGAACTTTCCACTCTCATTTTGTCATTTCCAGATCCAAAAAGATCGTGCTCATTGCAATGACCACAAGAGTCCGAACAGCTCAAGTCTATTATCAGAGAATTAAAAAGACCACCGGCTATGAGAGGACTTAAAGGAGAGGCTGCTGTAACGTGATGTGTACATGATGTGTAGATGATGATCCAGATAGCTCCAGACTTGGATAACGTCATATTGGATTGTCTTGTTTTGTACTCAGCACTGTTCCATATATGTAAATGTATATTCATGTGAAGACAGTTTAATTCGGCTGCCTTCATTCTGATCTGCACCAAAGACCATCTTTTTGGCCATCCATACTAAGTTGCCAGGTTCTGAATAGGTGCCCCTGCCAAAAAAAAAAAACTGGTTCCATGATAAACAGTAGCTTTTAGTGGCACCTGGAGCCTAGCTGTCAGAGTAGATCAAACACAAGGACAAAGCAGACAGAAAGCAGATCAGAAAAGCTTTTGTCGTCCTTCTAAGCCATTCAATCTGAAACCACATTAAAGTCCAGGTCAATAGGAACAAGCCGATTAACCCAGGGTAGGTGGACTCTTTTGGGTGGAGTCTTTGATGCCTGGTCTTACCTGAGCAGGTGCTTCGAACCCAGGCTCTACAAGTTGGAGATGATTCAAATGTTTCATGAGATGATACGAGACATGGCTTTACTATTTGAGTCAGTCAAGTGACTGCTAAGCTGACTTTGTTGGGCCATTGTTCAATTCTTTCAATTGTCAGTTGCTCAATTTCTATGTTTTATGATTGCATGGGTTGCGTCTGTTAAATGCCGTAAATAGAGTGGAAACCTGGAATTCAAACACCACTTCGCTCGACATTGAACAGTCAGTTTAAATTTTTTCCAAATTTGAGTCTGAACAATTGAACATGGGCACCATAATAAAAAATTACACGGTGTGATCTTCCAAAGATGATGTACATACTCCAGTCCAGTCAGTGGCAATAATGCACCAATACAGGATTCCAATCGACACGAAACCCTATAGAAAAAGAGGAAGGAGAAAACGGAAAAATTATGGGATGATCACGGGCATATTATATCATTATTTTATTGTTACAGTACTATTTTATGAACAGTATATTTGAACTTGCAGGCTTACAACTTTTCACCTTCAATGGATAATAATGCATGAGATTGAATGGGGAATTGGATGGGTTCAAATTGGGAGAAACGAGGCATGAGCGGGTAATTTGTAAAGTAAATCTCACATCTGCATGACTCATGAGTAATTGATGAGTAATTCAGTGAAGAAATTGTGGTTTTGCATTTCCAAAGTAGGTACAATCACTCAACACCAATGGGGTTTAAAATTTGAGCACTAGACAAGACTAGCTTTGTTCACATATTCATCCTTCAGTTTTAGATTTGACCATCAACCAGCTTCCATTAGATGTGTGTTTTGAGAAAACAGGTTTCCCCAAAATGTGTAAAACCACTGTCGGTAAAGATCGCGCACGCACCGCATTGTAAAAATGCAAAAATGCTGCAATTCATTTAAGGCCTTTAAAGACTTTTTAAATTGCTTGTTCCTTGGATGTCCCTAGTTAAGAATCTACTGAGGAGGGAGGAAAAAAATTATAATAATCTTTACTTCTTTTTATTTAAAAATAACATTTATTTAACCTACAATTAAATTAAGGTAAATCTGGAAAAAAAAAAATGAACAGAAGAAAACCGTTGGCTCTCCAATTTTTTACCTTTTTTTAAATTTCAACCATTGGTGCTGCGGCGGATCTGAGAAATACCCAAAAAAAAAAAAAGGTTAATTTTTTTGTATTCTTCAAATATGACTGTCGGCGAAATAAGCAATAAAAAAAGTCTGGCCTAATGTGTCACATACGAATAAAGGTTACATATTTTCATCTTGACCCTAAGTAACCTGTCTGCGAATGCAGAGCTCAGCGGCACATATTGATCTTGGAATGAAGCACACGAAGACCTGCTGACACGAAAAGTGATGAATAAAATGAAAAGCCAACAGAATCAGTGCTGTGTTTACCCAGTGTCAACAAAATCTAAAATATGACTCAGAGTGCATTAATATCTTACTATCAACATATTGTGCCATTGATCCCACTGCAGTCAAGCTGTTTTATCAGCGCTAGGTTGAGAACAAAAAAGGTTCAGCTGAGAATCCATAACAAAAGAGCTTCAGATGCTCTGGGTGCAGGAAAAACCTGCATGGGCAAGTCTTGTGAATTGTATACAGCTTAATATGGATTACAGGATTTGACTGACTGGCATTTGTGTATACAATACATGAGAAATAAGTTTTAGCAGTTCTTTAATTTGTTTGTTGTACATGACTGTGTGTGTATGTGTGTGCATGGTTAGTGTTCTTGTAATAGAGAAAAAAACGACTAGTATGTGTTCATGAGAACATCAACAGAAAGAGACGCAGATGTAATAGGTTCAGGATTAAGTTTCATGCCTGCGGCTCACCTGTGGATTAACGCAGACTTATGGCTATTAAGGTGACAGCACTAGAAGTTGATATGTGTCTTATAGTTTCATGTCTGTCAGAATGGCTAGGGTTATGATAGTTATCCAGTATTAAAATGCAAATGAATTCAAGTCACAGTCTTAACTTAATAAACATAAACTTGTGTTTTATGTCATACGTTTTTTCATTAAAAATAAAAGTCTAGATCAGTGAAAATTCAAACTGTAACTATGGTGTGTGTGTGTGTGTGTGTGTGTGTGTGTGTGTGTGTGTGTGTGTGTGTGTGTGTGTGTGGTATACACATAGTATATATTCTTCTTAAAAAAATAATTTAATTAAAACTACATTTCAAACGGTAATTAAGTATAACAAAGCTAAAACATACAATTTCATTAAAAAGGACAAATAATATAATATAATATAATACCTTGGTGAAACTTAAAACAAAAAAATGAACATTGGAGTACAAGTTAGTTTAATTTAAATTTAATCTAAAAATAAAAGCTATCTGAAAATATGGAGGCGATAACATTTGTGTATGTAGAACATATTTAGGAGAAACTAATTTCAAACTAATTGAAATAATAAAGAAATTAGTTTAAAGGACAAAACAGTTATTACAGGAACGTAATTAGGCAAATGTCATGAATAAAATATTATAAAACTAGTTTAGATTTAATATGAATTAAAAAGGTTAGATGACAAAGCTAATAACTCGAGTTGATATAAAACAGAATATTAAATAATTCCAAAACTTACTCAAATAAAGCTCTCAATTAATATTTTATATAATAAAATATTATATAAAATACTATATACTATAATATTCTCCCAGTTAATATTTGATCTTTTCCTTGCGAAGCTCGTGGTGTAAAAACTGAAAATGTTGATCAAATGGACAACCTGTTGCCAATCTTTCGGTCCCGTTGTGGCCCCCCCCTGTTTTCGAAAGCCCCATAAACTGCACGTCTTGTGCGACTAATTTTAAAATCGACTAAAACAGAATTGAATGATAACTGTACATGTAATGTATAAAGCCAAACTTTTGCATTAAAAATATTCAAACAGACCCTGTCTCTCCCACTGCCTGTGTTGGTCTTATTTCCCATTCCAAAGACCAGTTAATGTATTCAAAGTGTCCCAGTATAAGTATGCATGTTTGCATGTGCCCTGCGATAGATTAGCACCCCGACTCAGGTTCCTCTCTTCAGCCAGTGAGGGCAATCTGTAGCTCTGAACTGGATTAAGCAGGTATGAGGCATGAAAAAGAAATGAATGATTAAAATCTGAAAAGAATAACACATGGTTAGTCAAATCGTATTGAATGAAACTACACAGCGTCTCGGTTTGGAAATTCAATCTAAAAATCAAAAGATAAAAACAGAAACGCAATTGTACATAAGAAAGATTCTAGACAGCTTGGTCTCTCTTTTGTGTTAACATGCACATTGTCCAGCTGGCTGTCATATGAGAAATATGTTTAGAAAAGGCTGTGGGTTTTTGCTCGTTCATGCCTGTTCCTTTTTACTGGAACTAAGACGCCCATACCAAACCATTAAAACACCCCCAAATCATAATTCCTCCTCCGCTATTGCTGGTACTATTCAGTTGGTCAGGTAACATTCTCCAGTCATCACTGTTACATTTCCATTACATTACATTTACAGCATTTCGCAGACGCCCTTATATAGAGCGACTTACGGGTCATACAGTCTTATAGTCCAAGCAATTGTGGGTTAAGGGCCTTGCTCAGGGACCCAAATGTGGCAGAGGTGGGATTTGAACCCTGGACCTTCTGGTATATAGTCCAGTACCTTAACCACTAGGCTACCACAGTCCACCACTGTGAGCTAACGAAACTAATTCATCCCTCCAGATTCGGATTTTGGGTCCAATGTTGGTACAGTATATTTTACTGCTTCTCAGCCATATGGTGATCTTGGGATTGCACCCAAATGTTTGGCCATAAAACACATTGCATGAAACTTTTTATGAACAGTTTGGAACCCGGCAGTGGGAGTTACACTTAAAGACATCTTACTTTTCCTTGATGCATTTTACACAGGTTCAAGTTCATGCCTGATGGCTCGGCTGTGGATTCATGCAGAAACGTGGCTGCTAAGCAGAACTCAATAGAACCTGAGGTGTGGATTTCCAGAAAGAATGTGTGAAAGGGTATTTAAGTAGGAGAGAGATTGGTCAGCTTGGTCTCTTTTTAACATTCGCTTTGGTCTCAGCTCTCTGGGTAGAGACATCTAAGGGAATGGCTGTGGCTTCTTGCTCATTCATGCATTTTCCTTTTTACTGGAACTAACAGCCCTAGTCCAAACCATTAAAACAATCCCACATCATCATTCCTCCTCCACTTTTGTTGGCACTTTGGAGTTGGTCAGGTAGAGTTCTTCTGTGATCATGCATCAGAACAGAACGTCATTTCCTGTAGCATTAAGAGTTCCCTTCACTCAAACTAGAGGTTCAATCCAAACCAAATCCAGCTCCAGACTGATACACCTTCTTCACCAAACTGCAGCAAACACCGATTTTCAAAAAACAGATTTGCCATCGACCAAACCCAGAAGTATCTGTCTCACTGCCAGCTGATGACACCTTGATTCATATCATCATCAGTACGGGGTGGTTTGAAGTATATCTATCCAAGCATTGCCTATTGGGATTTTACACTTTGTGTTGAAGCTCATCCATCAAACCCCAAACCATAACGGCAAACAACTTTTGCTTCCAAAATCAGTCGGTGCTGAGAGTTGCAATTGAAGGCAGATGTTTTATCTCAGTTCAGTTGAAACAGGTTCAAGTTCAGGTTTCATGCCTGATGGCTCACCTGTGGATTGATGCAGACTTGTGGCTGCTAAGCAGACAGCAATAGTAGGTGAGTTGCAGAGCTCCGTTATGTGTAAGAATTCCTGAACGTGGGTATAAGTAAGAGAGCTTGGCCAGATTGGCTCTTTCATGTGTGTTAACATGCACATTGGCCATAGTGAGTTCTCCCAGGACAGACTCTTAAGGGAAAAGGCTGTGGCTTTTTGCTCGTTCATGGCTTTTACTCATTAACTTAATTGCCATGACGTCAAGACGAAACCACAGTCGCCTCTTCTATACAGTACTGTCATGATGCATTTTTGTCCACTGGTTGAAATAACAATTAGAGTTTCCATCGAGTCTAAAGACAGCTACACTCTTTCACTGCCCATAACCCAATCCAGAATTTATAGCCTTCCCGCTGTTTGAAGCTAACTTAACAAAGCAACGTGATTAAAAAGAACCATTTGTGGCTGTTCCTTGTTACGGGATGACGAATTACTATATGCCCTACCAGTAAGTTGTTCTGGAGCCCACACATCCTAGATCATGATGGTGTTCAAAACATGAAAGCTGGTCCAACTTTGTCAATGACACCAGTATTCTTTTGTTTTGAAACAGTAGACAAGAGTCCTGGGTTTGACTCTGTCCTTGCCAAAATATATATTACATTACACTACACGGCCAAAACTATGTGAACACCTGAAGCTCACGCAAATATGTGCTTCCTGAGTGTGCTTCCGTTTCAAAACCATTGGCATTTATAAAACGGAGATGGTCTCTTTTGCTTCTGAAACAGCTTCAACTGTTTGGGGAAGGGTTTCCATTAGGGAAACATGGTTATGGGAATGCTCCCATACGCCACAAGAGCATAAATGTGGTCAAGCACTGATTTGGGGCAACAAGGCCACCTCTTAGCTGGTGTTAAAATGTATCCCCAAAGTGTTGGGTGGGATGTAGGGCTGTACACAGGCCACAAAACTGCCAAACCACTTTTTAATAACCTTGCTTTGTGTACAGTGGTACTGCCATCCCAAGACAGTAAAGGGCTTGTTCTGTAGACTGTTACCACAATATTAGGAGCTCAGAATTTCCCAGAATTGCAGAACAAGCTGTAGGATTTAGATATCCTTTTACTAAAACTAAATTTGTTTCCTTGAGTGTCTACATTGATTTGTGGATTAATCTGATACAACAACAAAAACTTTTAGACATTAAAGATGGTTGGAAAGTGGAGTAAAGAAAGACATTATGTACAGTTAGAATGATAAACATTAAACGGGGGGGGGGGGGGGGGGGGGGGTTACGACACTCATTATCAGACACCTACAAAATACTCATGTCATCCCTTCCTAAGCAGTTTAACCCCCATTCGCACCTCAACCCATGTGACCCTAATGACTCACATGGCACGGTGGGACAAGGACTCAAAAATAGGTTACAACTTGGGCCCTGGTGAAGTCTACCATGACCTGAATGAGTGAGAACCTACACAGACAATACTTGCAAAGACAGTTTGTCACTCAGTAGTGAGCCTTGTGGCACTCTGCCGTCCCGTTTTGAGCTTTTGTGGCCTATGTTTTCATAGATTACCTGCTGTTTCTTCTAGAAATTTCCACTTTACAGTAACAGCAATTACATTTGACAGTACGTCTTTCTTGTCAACGATCTCCGTGATGCGATTCAATTGCTGGGGGTTGATTATGGAAATGCTTGTTATTCACTAATTTGACAGGGTGACCACATAAATTGAGTAACATGATATATTTAGAGAATGGAAAGCTGTCGGGGAGTTGGTATAGGTTTGAGCTCTTCAGGGGATTTTAGGGAATGCAAAGGAACTTTGTGCACACTGGATGAATTCCAGTTAAGGGCAAGTGCTTATGCGAATCATCAGCGCCGTAAACCTCTTAAACATGACAAGAGCCAGAGTGTGGGCGTGTCTGATCCTTATGATACTATATGATTGGCATGTTTATTTCAAACGGATACATCACAGCTATGAAGTAGCAATTAATTCCTAAATCAAATGCATTTGTCACTTCTTGTACGCCTCTTTCTACAGCCCAACCACAAATGCTGTTATGAGACATACCATAAGCACCACATACTTCACACAAATACATACTTCTCTCATGCTAAAAGCTCTAAGATGAGTGTGGCTGCCCTGCTTTGTAAGAGTAGACGTGGGACATTACGCTGCGGTCGACCCATAGTGCTCTGAGTGCTCCAGAGTATACCCTAAGGAACAGCAGATGTGTTTCACTTTTTCTCTCGGCCTTTGAATGGTTAGCCTCAGAGACGTCACTAGCGATTTATGGATGGCTTTAGTAAGGGGGTCTGAGACCACGCTCACCAAAAGAAAGAACCAAAAAAAAGACTCTAAATTGTCTGTTCACTTAGGGTCTTTTAAACAATGGGCATAAAATATATAAAGAACAAGCAAAGTCCACACAACATAAAACACATGGTTTGTAAATACACGCGTTATAGCTGCTGTAGTTATAGCTATAGCTATAGATTTTGATCTGTAGTTAAAGGCTTGTATGTTTAATATCCAAGGTGACAGGATTTGAAGGTCACAGTGACATTTGAAAGCACAAATGATTAGCCAATGACATATTCATAATTAAGGATATATTAAAACGTTGTGATTCAGTGCATTTTCCCATAATAGCCATCAGATGACAGCAGATTTTGTCCAGACCAGACATATAAATATACATAATTAATAGAAAATAAAATGAATAGAAGCTGACTTTTTGAATTTGAGCAACTGCGGTCCTTGTGGTTTTAGATCTGATCATGAAAATTATATGGGATTAATAGGATGTGCAAATCTTGCCATTTTTCCAGGTCGGGTTTAGGTTCCTTGAAAGGCTCTTTAAATAAAATGTATTATTATTATTATTACGTTATTTTATTATGTGGCCAAAATGAATAGAAATAACACGTGATAATAGCTAGGAGAGGAATATCTGAAAGGGTGTTATACAATAGGCAGTGATAAATGGGTTTAAAAAACAAATATGACCTCAAGCACATAGTCCTTGCCAACAATATATGAATATATAAACACAATATAAGAGTTTTTGTGTTATTTTAATTTAGAAACGCTTATAAATCATCATCATTTATAACAAAAATGTTTACTTTCATACAAACATTTTTACTTTCATGCTTTCTACAATACATTTTTAAAGACCTGGGTGTTTACATTTACAACTCATACAGTCTTACAATCCAAGCAATTGTGGGTTAAGGACCTTGCTCAAGGGGCCCAACTGTGGCAGTTTGGCAGAGGTGGGATTTGAACCCTGGACCTTTTGGTCCAGAGGCCAGTACCTTAACCGCTAGGCTACCACAGTCCCATGGGTTATTAAACTAGAATAAGACTGGTCTAAAAAAATTTAGAAAATTTAGCACAGCTGCTGTTTTCCAAAAGGAGTGGGAATTTAGCAATGATCGTATGAAGACTATGCTGAAGAAGGTCAAAAAGGAACTAGTGATGACAGACGTCTAGGCCAATATATTTTGCATCGAAAACACTGCAGGTGGCACGGTGGTGTAGTGGTTAGCACTGCCGCCTTACAACCCTGAAATCCCTGGTTCGACCCGACATCCCAGGCCCCGACCCTTGTCCGTTTTCTCCAGGCGCTCCAGTTTCCTCCCACATTACAAAGTCATGCTTGTTAGGTTAATTGTTGTTTCCAAAGTGCCCTTCGTGTGCGAGCGTGTGCATGATTTTGTGAGTGCATTTGCCCTACGATGGATTGGCACTAATTTCCAGGGTTGCCCTGTGAAAATGAATGAAAAACAGTGTCCTCAAAAACATTGCTGCAGATTTGCAAAGTACCATCAAATTCTTCAGGTGACTCTTCAAATGTTAAATTCAAAGAAAGTCAGCAAGAAAAAGAACGGCAAAACCTCAGGC
Source organism: Parotocinclus spilosoma (assembly GCA_033117975.1). NCBI lineage: Eukaryota > Metazoa > Chordata > Actinopteri > Siluriformes > Loricariidae > Parotocinclus > Parotocinclus spilosoma. The sequence goes on along the minus strand of JAVSBV010016683.1, from coordinate 4,074 downwards.
TGCCAAGCAAACGCCCAGGTTACTGGTACATCACAGTGACTCTTAAGACCTTGAACTGGCATTGGATAGGACGACCAGGACTCAAATGTTTTTTGTTTTTTAAACGGCACCTCATTTGCCAAGCAAGACGTTCAGAAAAACAGTGCTTCAAAAGGTTTGCTTCAAATAGCTTCATCAAACACTTATTTTGGGAAATCATCTGAAAAACTCACAAAAGCTATAAGAATGCAGTGTGAGTGCTGTGGGGCAGAAACCTGTTTAGGATGAAAAGGTGGAATTCCCCCTTTTCTCGGGTGATGAAAGTGCAGAATGAATGAGAAGCCTCCTCATTTTGCGAAGCCTCAGGCCCTGTCATCTGTGCAGTCTGTAGCTGCCAGAAGCCCTTTTGCTGATCTGACATCAGCTTGGGAGCAAAATGTATACATCCTGTGTTAGGGTAACAATGGTGAATCTGGGATTAAGAAAGTAGTGAAGTATGTCCTTAGGTTTGGGTGCTACATTTAATTACATTTCTCCCAATATACATAGATTGCTCAATCTTGGATCAAAGCTGTGACGTTTCTCTTTATTTTGTATCTGTTTCATTGACACTAAGCATGAACTGTATACGAGAAAGACTTCTCAGTCAAAGGCTACAATGGAATCCTCGCATTTTCAGCAAAACTATGGCTGCCTTAGACCAGCATTAGATCATTGCTAGATTAAGCTGGTATCTGTTGCCCGATGCAATGCTGGTATTAAACTGGGCAGAGCAAATCACCCTGATATTAAAACTAAAGTGAACTACAACACTGACAGTTTAGGTTAGGTGGCAGAAATAAACTGTCCTTAACAAAACAGAAAAGACCAGCAAATGATATCTGGCATCCTGGTCAATTGACAAAACCAAGAATTTGAATGTTCCATACTGGTCCATACTGGTCTAAGCTGGTTAGTGTTTGTCTGCTGATGGTGCAGCTAGTAATTTTTTTTTTTTTTTGCTGATTTTGCTTTCAGAGCTGGTTGACCAGCATGTCAGTGACTGAAATACAGTACAACGTATACTGGACTTTACATATTTGTCGGGGATTTTTTTTTTCTTGCGATCCCTCTTAAAATAGTTCCCAGAAAAAAAAACTCAAGCAGCTTTGGTGGCATAAGTCCATGCTCACTTACCAGCTAGTCCAGAATGAAACCACTACCACCTACTTTAAACATGGAATGCAACGGCTTTGGCTAGAGAAAACCGTCTCAGCCCAACAACCCAATAATGTGGTTTTACAGCAGAAAATATGTTTAATTTTCCAAACGCATCAAGCTTTTGATTTAAGGAACAGTCTTGTGTTGAGCTTTTGTATAGTTTAGACTACTGAGTATTATATTTGCTTTCACTACTGTATATTGAGAGCCAGCTTAACCTACAACCTACAATAGCTAAGGGGACATATTAAGTAAACAGTGCACCAGCCAAAAATGTATCCTCAGAATCCTGAGTTAGAGGATGACTAACACAAACTGTGCAGCAGCAGATGAGCTCCTGTCTCTATCTACAAGGTGAAGCAATAACGTCTTTAATAAAGTGGACAGTAAGTGAGCAGTGTTTTAAAACTCCAGCAACGCTGCTGGGTCTGATCCAATCATAGCAGCTTAGCACACACTAACCACCATTTGAGTTTCAGTCATCCACCACCCAAATTGGACCTGATGTGTGAGGGTCCTGACCATTACAGAACAGAGTAAAGGGGAAGAGTAAAGGGGACAAACAAAGTAAAGAAGAGATAATTAGTAGTAGACTAGACAAGGGGGACTATAGGGACTGTGGTAGCCTAGTGGTTAAGGCACTGGACTCTGGACCGGAAGGTCCTGGGTTCAAATCCCACCTCTGCCAAGCGGCCAACCTTAACCCACAATTGGTTGAATTGTAAGAATATATCAGTTGTAAGTCACTCTGAATAAGGACGTCTGCAAAATTTTGTAAATGTAAAGTGGGAACAGTGGGAACAGTGTTACCAATAAAACCATGTCAAACAGGCTTCCCATTCTGTGGCAGTGGCTACATTTGTAGGAGTAGATTTCCTTTCAGTGATTGGGAAGGAGACAATACAGGTTCAAATTCTGCCTCTCCCAAACTGCCACAGTTGGGTCCTTGAGCAAGGACCTAAATGCTTGTATTGTAAGAATGAATCGATTGTAAGTCGCTCTGGATAATCTATTAAATGGCATAAATGTTAACGCGTTTCTGGTTCTTAGAGGATCTCAGAATCCTCTACATTAGCTTTACAAGAACATATTTAGAGCTTAGAGTTATTAAGAGTTATTATAAAGTCATTAAGAGTTATAAGGGGACAGTGGTGGCCTAGCGGTTAAGGTTCTGGACTCTGAACCTGATGGTCCCGGGTTCAAATTCCACCTCTGCCAAGCTGTCACAGTTGGGTCCTTAAGCAAGAACGTTAGCCCTTAACCATTGCTTGGATTGTAAGTCGCTCTGGATAAGGGCGTCTGCTTAATTAAGGTGACCAGACGTCCTCTTTTTCCCGGACATGTCCTACTTTTGAGAGCTAAAAAAATGTCCGGGGGGAATTTCAAAATCGTCCGGGATTTTCGACTGCCTCAAACATAATGCATGTACAGTGCATTGTGATTAGAATTTCCACTCCGTTCTATTCCACTCCATTCCAGGTTTCTCTGTATCGCAAATGAGTCGCCCTTCTCCTCAAATCTATTTACTTTGCATTGTGTGTGTGTGTGAAGAAGAAAGCGTGGGCCTGCCAGTCTACCCCCGAGTGTTTACAAGCGAAAGCACGTGTCCGCCGGTTCTATGGCAATGTCGAAACTAAAGTGTACTGAAGAGGAACCTTTTCTTTTTTTGTTCTATTACACTCAAAAAATGTCAGTGTATCTTTTTGTTAGTGTACTATGTTGTTTTGTGCTGTTCAGTAAATGCATTTTTTTACACAGACACCATGTCATTTGTGTCATATCATATACCGATACACCGATGAATAAAAAAACAGCTATTAGCGTTAGCCAGCTCACCCCTGCCCCCACGATCAGTTCTGAGGCACTTTGATGGATCTCCAGATCCACATATGCCACTGGCACCATGTTTCATAGATGACGTGGTATGCTTTAGATCATGAGGTGTATTGTCTCTCTTTGCTTTGTAACCTGGCCTTTCTGTTCTTGAGGCCTACCGATAAATCCTCTGTTGTCATGCAGGTGTATTCTCTTTACTTTAGTCGTTCCCACATTCATACCCAGATAGAATTCTCAGTTTGTACAATGGCCTTTTTGATTAAATGTATTCACCAGTTAATACATTCTGTTCTTTTGTGTAGCTTGCAAAGTTGTTTGCTAATGCAATGGCATAGCAACATGCCAAACAGGAGCTATTGACACATCTGTATAAAGGATTTATTTAGCAACATCTAGGCTGTTTGGTCTCAAAATGGTCTGTTTGTTGCCATAATGATGTCTGTCAGTGCAGCAAAGTCAGCATTTTTAAAGACTTTTAGCTCCTTTTTGTTCTTTAAATCATTACCATGACTAACTTACGAGCAGCACTTAACACACAACCTATTGTAAGTCATGTTAGACCTTCGCCTGAATATATTATCCTTATAAAATGTGTGATTAAATGAAAGCTCTATCTCATTGTTGGACAATTTGCTGGACATTTTTGGGGAAACTGAACCAAACAGTTTAATCAGTGACTGTGGCATTATTACTTTTATGATGTTACAGGTGCTTAGTTTACAAACAGTGGGAGTAGTAGTTAAGTGAAATTAGATAATAGTAGTTAAATTAGAAAAGTGTTACCAGTAAACCATGTCTTACCTGGAATCCAGGGCAAACAGGCTTCACATTCTGCAGCAGTGGCTAAATTTGTAGCAGTGTTAATTTTGACAGCAAATTTTGATTTAGCTGTAGTATTAGTCTTGTGATTAAAATATAATTTAGTTTTAGTCATAATTTAGCTATCTGAATAGTTTTTAGTTTTAGTCTAGTTTTAGTCGATTATTTATCATAAGAATATAGTCGACTAAATCTACAGTCAATTCAGTCGACTAAAATATAAAGGGTGTAAAATGTGAA
>JAVSBV010016655.1:0-12278 GCA_033117975.1 Parotocinclus spilosoma | reverse complement strand
GGGAGGAAACCGGAGTACCCGGAGTAAACCAACGCAGACACGGGGAGGACATGCAGACTCCACACAGAAAGGACCCAAGCCGTCCACCCTGGGATTGAATCTGGGACCTTTTTTATTGTGAGGCAGCAGTGCTACCCACCAAGCCACCATGCTGCCCATATAGTCATGTAGTCGTCACAAATGCAATTGTGTTTAGGCACGTTTTAAACATGACTATTCCGCATGTTAAAAGTAACTCACGAGTACTAACTATTTTATGGTCAGTACCAACATCTGCATGTGTTTGACTTTTGTATGTACACTACTTTTTTTTTGTACTTTACTGTTTTAAAATTAGGGGCTATTTTAATATACTTTTCAATATGAAATATCCCGCAATATTTGTTAGCAGTATACTTTATGAATGTGTCACATCTTTTATATAAATAAATAAATAAATTAGTAACAGGTAATTTTGTTTAAATAAAGGAAGAAAAATAGTGTTCAAATTGCACAGTGAGTACATAGGCCTAGGTCTGATGCAAGAATAAAAATGTGTTTGAACCAGAGTCATGACTACAGTTACTCTTTAGTCGTTTCTCAAATTACTGGCTGTTCCTTAGATTTTGAACATGAACTGGTAATAAAGTGTTTGTTTCCTTACAGAGAAAAGTGTAGGAACATGAAGATTATGGCATGAATTACATATGTAAAATACATAAGTAAAATTAAATAATTCAAGTAAATCTGGTTTGTTTTGCTTAGGAAATAACAGACTTGCTATTTTCAGGATCTTGGCCTGCAGAGTTAGTGTGTGGTTAAACTGCTTGTGGCCTGGAAAATATGATCAAGAGCTCCTCAGTGCCATATGTCTTGCTTCAGTCAGTGATTTTTCATTCACATCTACTGTAGCCAGGTCAATAACTGGACTACTGACCTCAGTCTAATTTAATTCCAATATGCAATAATGACAAATGACTGTGTGACATTGGCAAGCCATCGGTGGACATTAAATTAATAAATTGTTATTGTTGAATAAATTATGCAGGTCAAAGATTATGCAGTAACAGTTAGTTGCATTCGCTACTTGAAAAATGTTTGATTTGCTATTTCATAACACATGGGGAACTTTATTATAACTGTTACATTTTAATTAGACCAGATTGTTTTAATTATCATTTCAGACTGACTAATGTCAGCCATTGCTGACTGATAAATAACCATAACATTAAAGAAGGTGCCATTATGTTTTTGGAAACCGACCCTTGAGAGCAGGGGTGGGAATTGCAACCTCATCGATTTGATTACGATTCGTGGGATGCAACGCTTTGGTTTTTGTATTGTGGTATTTGCTGTGTCACTGAATGACTTTTCAGCAAAGTTCAGTAAGTTTGTTTCAATAAACCTACATGTATATGACCAAATAATGTGCTATCTGAGCAAATAATAGTGCTCTGCTTATTTCTACATGTATTTGGTCTATTTGTGTGTTTTCTGTATTTGTCAGATAATTACCATATGTCTTTTTTTAAAAGTTGAACTTTTATTATTATACAGATGACATACATATCATTGGTAAACCCAAAAACCCATTATTTTACATCATGCACTCATGAATTAAAGCAATGGTTGGAAACTCATTTTCTGAAATTGTACTACAATGACAATTGTAATTGTAAAACCTGACCTGATGCTAGTTGAATCCCAAAATTTGTTCTTGAACTTGAAGATTACCATCAATATTTATGGGCTGTTGTGTAATAAATATTGAGGTTTTGATTGACTTCTCACTCACAGTTGAAGTTCATTTCAAATTGTTAACCAAAACTGCATTTTTCACTTGACCTATGATTTTTTTTTTTTTGTCTTTGGCCAATGATGTCTGAATGATGCCAAAACACAGGTTTACTCTGTCATTTTCTCCTATCTGGATTAATGTAACTCTTTATTTCCTGCTCCTACTGTCAAAAAGATCAGTATACTTTAGTACTTACAAAATGCTGCTGCAAGTGTGTTCACATATAACAGGAACGTGGCTAACATCACTCCAAATCCACATCAGATACATTGCTTTCCTGTCTGTTCTCACATAAAATACAAAATTCTACTTTTTAAGCACCCCATCCCTACACCCTCATCATGCCCTCAAGTCCATTGACTTTGGACTACTCACAGTTTCTGTTTCTCGTCTTTCTACCATGGGTAGCAGGTATTTGTTTAAGTGTGTTTTTAGTTATACTGTAGTTCCTTTCACTTGTTCAGGCCCAAGGCGGAAAATGATACATTGTTCCATTGTATTCCTGGTTTGCTTTGCATTTAATGACCTTTGTTTTCTTATCAAAAAGATATCTTAATTTTAAAACTGCTTTTATGACATTTTGCGCCCAAACTCCCACAACAATACAGCATGCCGGGGCTAAATTAAGTAATTAATTCAAATAGGATTTCTTAATATGTACTGGTATTTTATTTTTACCAGCTGTTACCTTAATTCCTCCATCATGCACATAAAAGAACTGATGTTTTGTGGACAACTATACCTGTAGTTTGGAATGAATAATCACGTCTAATTCTTTAACATAACCAGGATTACATTTGTGTGGTAACTATATCAGTACTAAACTGCTCACACAAAGTAGATGATATTTCACAATGAATATTAAGGAAATTTGTCTTTTTTTTTAATAAACAAGAACATGCAAAACAACAAAACAATGAAAGTGCTAGTGCTAAGCGAATGACATGCAAAACCAACTTTTATTTAATTGGTGAAAATGCACTATATTAAAGGCTGATAGGCAAGTTCCCTGATCGTGCAAATCCTACAATTTTCCAGCTCTTACAATGTCTCTGCTACACAATTTGCCTGAATGTAAAGCCACAGGACGTTTTGAAGATGGTTAAACAGACAACAGTGGCTACAGCATTTGGAACATCCCAAAGCATGATGAGCAGACTGTGGAATCGCTTTCAAAAGACTAACAATATGAAAAAGACTAGTGCAGAGTCGTCCATCTGCCACAAACAGCAAGAGATGATCACTTTTTGACATTATTGGTAAGACGGAGCAAGCTCAGGCATGCAACAGAGTTGTAGGGACAGTATATGGCTGGCACTGGATGACGGATATGCACCCAGTCCGTACGAAATCAACTCCATCGTGTTGAAGTGCATGCCCAGCAACCAATGGTATGCATTCCGTTATCTGCTAGAACCTGCTGAAGGTGTGCTGATGACCATCGTCATTGAACCCTTGATATGTGGTCAACTGTCAACTTCTCTAATGAGTTACGGTTCAGTTTGTAGTTGTAGTCTTCTTGTCGTGGACAATAATGTAAGGCCCCACCATGCACATCTCGTCAACAACGTGCTTCAGGAGGCAGGAACCGAATGCATGGACTGGCCTTTAACTTCTCCAGACCTGAATCCCAGTGAACATGCTTGGTATGTACTGGGAAAACTGGCAAACCATTTACTGCCTCCCAAAACACTTCTTGAGCTGGAAGTTGCCCTGAAGCAAGAGTAGAAGAGGATTCCCCCATCACTGCTGAAGATTCTGGCTCTGGACATGATGTCGGTGTGTTTTGGCAGTCTTGGGTGACCATACACCCTCCTGAATACTTAATGTATGGCACTCTCGTCCAGTTTGACATGCTTCTGTTAACCTCCATTAATATGTCACTTCCTTCTTAATTACCATAATTTGGTTCACATCTCATTTCAACTTTTACATTTCCTCATTTGCTTTCCTAATGATCCTGTTTAATGAAATCAAATCAAATGTTTCCTGCCTTGTAGTGTTTGGTTTGTTTACACGTCTTTTTGGGGCGTGCTGCAATCGCACATCATGGGTCTTAGTCCCTTTGTTTGGTGCAAACCAAGGTTTGGTTGACGTTCCCACATATTTAAATGAACCGTACTAACGGAGTAATCGCACCACAGGTCGTTTTAATTCAAACAAAATTACCAAGTGTGAACAAACCCTTAGTGCGGCTGCGTCCAGCCTCTGGAACTCCTTGGCTCTAGATATCCGCGACTGTTGCCGATGACCTTGGTGTTTACATAAAAAGTTGAGATTGAATTTGAAATCCTTTAAATGGTGGCTTTGCTCCTGTCGTCTTTTGGGAAAACTCTATTCTCTGATCACTCCGAGAGCCATGTAAGGAGGAGAAATGCACTTTACAAACACTTTCTTAGGAACAACATAGCAAAACAGGGTAGTTCCTTAATTTGCTTGTAAAACAACCTTGGTTCTTCTTGACATGGATTGTGCTGACATGACTGCATTGCACAATTTCTGAAGTTTCAGATGGACTTTAGTTCTGTAAATCGCTCGTTCTACCGCATCTCAAAGGTGTTCTGCTGGATTCAGATTCTGTGACTGGGAAGGCCATCAAGGCTACTTCTTTCACCAACTGCATGAACACTTGAAGTGTTGAGCATTTTGACATGCTTTTATGCCAGCTACTCTCTATTGACATTTTTTTTTACATCTACGAGTTTCCTTCTGCAGAAATACTGCTCATGGGATGTTTTTCTTTATTGCGCCCTAAGTGCTTTGGCAGCACGCCCTATTCAGCCCTGAAATAAACTGGTATTCCTCTTAGGGAATGTGAACCCCTGCACCCTGTGACCTATAGGGATACTGTCTTTGAAGAGTTTGGAATATGGGCTAAACTGCCTCCAAGTTTGAGTGTGTGTGATGGAATGGGATATTGTAACCCCTTTGTAGTGTGCGTTTTTCCAACATGTATTTATGATAAAGCAGTTACTATAGTGAAATTAATAGAAAAGTAGACATGCCATTTTTTGTGAATGAACATTAATATTGACTTGTCTGCTGGAATGTTTTTGACTGCGTTATGTTCGTGTTACGAGGCATTTGAGCCTTCATGTTATATGGACATTTCACTGCAATGTGTTTTCACATTAGACTGTGTGTGCTATTTATGGTTACAATTATGTCTGTCGGGGTAATTATTATTAAGGGGTGTTATTTTGTAACTGTATTCAGAGCGAATGAGCATGTTTGTGGGTGTTTGTAGATGTAACGTGAGGGCAAAAACGGATTTACCTTTTTTGTTGTGACCAGACCCTGCAAAAAGCACAAGAATATGTGCTCATGCCAAATGTTATGATTCCAAGCTTAAGTGCTGCAAAGGGAATCAGACATAGAACAAAGACTGTACTATGAACATAAGAAGCAGGCTTATAGACCAATATGTTGGTACTGACCACCATAATAATCATAATAATTAATCTGCCCTAATTAGAAGGTTCTTATTGCAGATTGCAAATTAAATAAACAGAAGAAGCCTCATGGATGCTTTTACTCCTAAACTGAAAATAGTCATAGTGTGACACTTTGAAAACTCAGGATGCAAACGCAAGGAATAAAGACTACTATTTTCATATTGTACTTTTAGTGGTAAAAGCAAATATCTGTGGTTCTTATTCTCACTGTCTCCTGGCCTGTTAGGCTTTGAGCAAGTGTAGCAGAGTTGCTTTCTGCTGGAGGATAAACACAGATGTTCACCATAGAGCTGCCAGACCAGGACCTCTGTCCTCTATGGCACATAAGCAGTGTATTTAGAGAAAAGAGGGAAAAACCTGTTGTTCTTTGAAACACTTTGTCTTTGAGTCACTCCTTGTTACTTTTAGAAGTTGTTCCATGCAGTGCATGTGCACAGGTTTTGTATATTTGGCAGTTATTTTAGTTGCAGCTATTAGCAGTTTGCCTGGTTAAATGGTACACTGTTGTGTGTACACCGGAATTACACATTAACCCAAGTGGTGTTTACATTGTCTCTCGTCTCTAACTGATATTTGCTGCATGTGTGTCCATGTCATACTCAAAAATATCAGCAGAGTGATAGTACTGTACACAGTAGTGCAGTATAAATGATCATTATTTTCAGGTTATGCCAAGTTTGCTGCTGTATTAACAAATCCAGGCTGGTAAACATGTTCAGAGTCGACAGAAGCTGAGCTGTTGCACCTGTTTGAGTTCAGCTGTTCCACCTGTTTTGTCTAGGCCTCCAGAACCAGTAAGACCTGACTAACAAGTGTGTGCCAGTGTGAAACACGTGTTCGTTTAAGGCCTTTCCGCACTAATCGCTCTTCATGAATAAAAACAGTGACAAATCTTATGTTATCTTTAATGAATTCTAAAGTGTTGTTTGAGATTTCATAATATACTATTATTATTAACAGCTTTTTGTGCTCATACTAGTTATACCCAGGGAAAGCCTGTATTATTTTTGACTGAAAGTTTTCAATTTCAAGTCATCAGGCTCACTGTGAGTGTGTACACAGGTCACAGATGACAAAGAGTTCAATGAGTTAGTTTGACCTCAAAATTCCCTTGTTCTCAATCTGATCGAGCATTTGTGGGATGAGAAAAAGCCTCTGTTTCCGAGCCAGATGTTTTGGCTTGCACAATAATGACAGAAGTCTATTGTCTGTCCCTTGAGATTGCATTATTCATAGCATGTTGGTCATCAGTGACTTTCTATTCATCTATTCATGACATTTGAACCCTCTCAAGAGGAACTATGGAGGAAGTAAGGTTTCCATAAGAAATGGTCAGGGGAATCCTCAGCGGCAAACACACACATCAGGAAGGGCATGATGAATGGACATGGACTTTTACATGACTCATACCTTCACATCTTGCACATTTATCACCTACTGTCAGCTCAAGCTGTCCTAAGAATACCTAGTGTTCAGTACAGCATGAATTTGGGCCCATTAAAGTACAGAAAGGAAGGTGGACCGGGTTTGAGACTTCATTTCCATTCAGGCCTGCTTCTCCAGGGTTTCTTCGTTGAGGAGAATGTAGTAGCTCTGGCTTTTGTGGATGCAGAGGTTTAACAGGAAATAAATGCCTAGTAATGACAGTGCTGAATCACCCTCATTATGATAAAATTGTTTAGGATGAAACACGTATAGAAAATACGCTCCTCTAAACCACATTAATAACTAAGCAGTAGGATTACACAATACAGAGATTAATGGATCGTTTTTAATTATGAATTTATGAATCAAAACTCTATCAAATCAAAAAAGTGAATCACAATGAAGTACTGTTCTTTTGAAAGAACTGAAATAATAAATCTATTGGCACATATTTCTGGAGCATTTACAGACTTCCTTTTGGTTGTATGTACAAACCCCAAGAGTGCGCCCACCCTGGCTCACTAACAGCCTGTCATAACCCCTGATAATGAACGGTGTTCTTAGTGACCCTGGAAGCAGCCAGTCACTTAACAGGTCTACCGTTAAAGTTGGTTGCGTCTTTGATGTTAAAATAAAAAGTACCGCATGGTGTGAGAAAGTGGTGGCCTTTTATATTAAGAAGGATATTTTTCAACATTTTAAAACGTGGTACAAAAGTCCATATTCAAAAGCTTTCATTACAGTTTATCTCATTTTGTTTGTAGGTTTTATTTATTTTATGTTAGGTTGACGTCCTCAACATGAACTGTGATTTTCCACATTTACAAAATGATTTAGTAAACATTGCAGTATTTACTAAATGTAAGAGTTTCTTTAATGTTTATATATTGTATTTTTTTTCCACAAGTTCAGTTTACCTGATTTTTACTCTATTAAATGTGTATGAAGGAGGGATCTTTACCATATTCTTATGTATTTGTATAAACCTATTTGCGTGTTTTTGATTGTGTTGATATTATTATCAGTGTGTGCACTGATGAAATAGGTACTTAAGCTTAAAATAAATTCAGACATTTTCTTCAGATATTTGTTAAAAATAAGAGTGGGTTGGTGGATGGCACCATTGCTTCTTAGCAAGAAGGTCCCGGGTTCAATGCCAGGGTGGAGCGACCTGGGTCCTTTCTGTGTGGAACTGCATGTCCTCTCAGAATCTGTGTGGGTTTACTCTGGGTACTCTGATTTCCTCTCAAGGTCCAAAAGCATGCATATTAGGCTAATTGATTACAAATAATATACAAATAAATAAATACCTGACAAACAAAGGAGATCTTTATTGACCAACAACTTTTGTAAACCTGAATCACTGTGTACTAAATCATGAATTGTGATTCAAATTTAGGCTGAAATGAGTCAAGCGGCTCAACTGAGAAAAGGCAAAAAGCAAGTTCGTAGACTACCGAGCAAAAGACGACAGCTGAGACAAATATTTCTAGTGAGAATGCTGGAGAAGAATTGGACGAGTTCCGAGGTGGTTGAGAACCGAAGTACCACTGTATATGGTCTTTATATTATTGCTAAAACAACTAAATTAATACCTAAGCTATTTGCACAGAACTGTTTTTGTACTCTGTTTTAACAGACGCCCGTATCCAGAGTTATAGTAAAACGGATGCAGTCTTACAACTCTAGCATTTGTGGCTTCAGGTTCAGTAACAGTTTGTTTTCAGAGATGTCATTTGAGCCCTGGTCCTTCAAGTCCACAGTCAACCGTAACTGCTTTGTCTTCTGCTTTTTGTCCCCATTTTTAATGTATTCTTTGGACGTTCTCACTGCCTTGTATGCGTCTGATCTAACCCCGCTCTTCTCGCTGATGTTAATCCTTGTTTATTTTTTTTCAATCCTTGTTATTTCTTTGTCTGTTAAAATCATCTTTATTGTGGATACATATATTACATTTTTCTGTTCTTCCGTACATTGGTCTGTCTTTCGGACGCAGTGATGTCTGCATGTGATGCTTTACTCTGCTGGATTATATATGGGACTTAAATAAACCTGGGTCCCTGTGTTGGTGAACTACACCATCCAAATACTATAGTATAATACGGTACAGTATTTTATAGTAGATTGTGGAAGCTGTTAAGTAATTTATTAGTATTGCCAAGAAATAACACATTTGAGCAATTTAAAAATACAATTGGCTTTGTATGTTACAAATTTGAGGTCACATGACAACAGTGGCTTACAGTATATGAGAGTTAGGTTTTTTGTGATTGGGGAAGTTACAATGCCTAAAACCAAGGATGTTTTATAGTTCCTTAGAATAGTGCAGTGCTTGTGGCTATTTTGTTCTGTCAAATCATTTCTATTGCACTTTTTATAGTAGAGTAAACTATTGGCATTTAGGTCAGCAATTGATGGCACTGATGTCAAAAGGACATTATAATCATGATTTGGTACCAAAGCAGCATCCAGGGTAGACAGGCTTTACTCTCTAAAGAGCAAAGCATCTTCAGTTTATCAACAAATGTGGGACAAAATTACTGAGATATTTAAAAAACATTTTCCCATAAGAAATATTGGAAGGGATTTGCTTGAACCTGAAGGATAAACTGAAGATCTGTGGTCTTCAATACCTCACATGTCACTGCATCAAGAGCCACCATTCATCAATAGCTGACAGAACCACATAAGTAAGAGATTACTTTGCCAAGCCTTTGTGCTCTAAAATAGGGACTTTTGTGCATAATTTTAAAATTCATTATTAGCTCTTAAACGTTTTGGCTTTTTTTGGTTACAGGACTCAAATACAGAATGGATGTTTATTAACAAGTGTTGATGAATGAAGGTTGATCAATAAATATCCTGTATTTATATTGTCTGCAATTACCTAAAAGTCAGAGTAAATCTAGGAAGCACCGAGGTTTTGTTTTTCTTTTCCACTTTTTATACTGTCCCACTTTTTTGATTTGGGGTTGTAGATAAATATAAAATGTATAAGAATGAATAAGCCAAATATGATCAAACTGTGTGAGAATATAATAAAGTAAAAAATATAATAAATAACATTTGTAATAATATGAAACAGTGGGTGTAATAAGGTAATGATTCTGTGCATTATGTAGTCCAGTATAAATGCAATCACTGAATGTTCTCCTATAATGCAGCAAGTATCACCTCATTCCCATCATGCACCTTTGCTTATAGTATCTGGTGTGAATCCCTTTGCAGCAATAACAGCATATAAACATTTCTGAGCTAATCTCATAAGCGTTGATCAGACTTTGGAATATTGTCGATTTTCTTCATGTGACGTCACTTCAGGTTGGGGCTGACATGCGTCCTTTTTTTATCCTGAAAAAAGCACCTTTTGAGCTAGTACAACCAAGAGTCTTCTTGGGATGCAACAAGTTTTTCACACCTTGATTTGGGGATTCTCTGCCATTCTTCCTTACAGATCTTCTCCAGTTCCATTTTCAGGTCTCTCCAGAGATGCTTAATTGGGTTTAGGTCAGGGGCTGGCTGGGCCAGTCAAGAATGACAGGCACAGAGTTGTTCTGAAGTTACTTCTTTTTTATTTTAGCTGTGTGCTTGGGGTCATTGTCTTGTTAGAAGGTGAACCCTTGGCCCAGTCTGAGGTCCTGAGCACTCTGGAAAAGGTTTTCTTCCAGGATGTGTCTGTACTTGGCCGCATTCATCTTTCCTTTAATTGCAACCCCCCATAGCATGATGCTGCCACCACCATGTTTCACTGTTGGGATTGTGTAGTGCTGGTGATAAGCAGTTCCTGGTTTTCTCCACACATACTGCTTAGAATTAACGCCAAAAGGCTATCAGACCAGAGAAACTTGCTAATCATAGTTTGGGAGTTTTGGCAAACTCTATGCAGGCTTTTAGCTCCGTTTGGCCACTTTGCTAATTTTTCCTGGACGGCCAGGTCTAGGAAGAGTTCTGGTCGTCCCAAACTTCTTCCATTATTTAGGGTTATGGAGGCCACTGTGCTCTTAGAAACCTTGAGTGCTGCAGAATTTTTTTTTTAACCTTGGCCAGATCTGTGTCTTAAATATGAGTGTCACAGCAAAGGGCCTAAATACTTATGACCATGTGATATTTCAGTTTTTCTTTCTTAATAAATTTACCAAAAATTCTACTTCTGTTTTTTTCTGTCAAGATTGAATGCTGAGTGTACATTAATGAGAAATAAAATCAACTTTTTGATTTTAGCAAAGAACTGCAATAAAACAATGAGTGAAAAATTTAAATGGGTCTGAATACTTTCCATACTCAGTTTACATCACATATAGCATAGTCTATTTAATGAATATTGTTTAAAATAAAATGACCACACTAAAGACATATTTTTACATGTTGAAGTATGTACACTCAAATAAAATAATATATAAATTTAATAGAAATGAACAGTGTAATTTTCTTGTCTGTTTCCATTGTCCATCCAAACGACTATTTTAATCTTCGTTCTGTTGTAAATGACACCATACAGAAACATTTTTGTTCAACTATAATGGAAACAGTTTCAAGGCAAAGACAGCAGGATCTAATTTGTTATATGCTTAACAATTTTCGCAAAGAGTATTAAATAAATGGAGATCTATAATAAACTATGACAGAGTAGCTTTTATTTGTCGAAGGCTGTGTTATTAGGAAAATTTGGTCATATCATATAGTCCCCTTTGCATCTTTGAGAGTTCGATAGTTGATGGTTCGCAACTAGAAGACTTACTGTATAGTTAAATTATCCACTGTCGTCGTATTGTTTGCATAACGGGGCCAAATTGTTATGGTTTGGTTTGAGCAGTTAAATAAGGATTGTATGTTGAATGAACATGAGTAAAGAATAATCTGTTTAAGTTCGCAGGCTTTATTACACAGTGAGTGGATTATCAGTTGAGGCCTACCTTGCTTTTAACCTCCATTAAGGTCAGGGCTTAGTGTGGAAACCTGGCTAGTTCATTAGCACCTTGTGTGGGTTTAACGAACGCAACTGAAGCCAGTCAGCATGATTGTGTGACAATAATAAACGGCCAGCAGAGCGGGAGCACCTGTGGCAGCCCACACAAAGCTGCATATTGTCTCGAACTGCCAGCTCAGAGTTTTAATGGGAATGTTTATGCCAGCAGTGCCAGGGCCCCTTTTCCTTACCACTCCTGCAGCTTGAAGTTCATGTGGAAAGATGTGTGCATTCCCTTGTGTTACTCTTAGAAGCTGCAACTCTAGGTTGATTGTTTTACTTCTAATTCAGTGCAACATGTGGTTATTCCTCCTCAGTTTGTTTCACTGGAGGTTTTGTGTAATTGCTAATGGATGTTTGTGGGACAAAATGTTTAATTTATTTAGTATATCGTGTGTGTGTGTGTGTGTGTTAGGGCTGCCACGATTAGTCGATTATGTCGACTATTAAAATAGTCGAGGGGGGGGTTTTCTCTCCAAACTACGGCAGTTTCCACTGCTGCGTCTGCCTTGCTGTCTTTGACGCACATGCGCAGTAGTGGAAACTGGGGTAGGCAGTCATTGGTCACACTCTGTCATTACACGCAGGCGCAGAACAAACAATAACAGTTTAGTTCACAGGGAAGCGTGGCGCCAGATCTCAAACACGCTGAAAC